>APFE031382346.1:56674-184814 GCA_000404065.3 Pinus taeda | reverse complement strand
AAAATACAAAAAAAATGTCAAAAAAATAAGGGAGTTTGGGGTTTGAACTTACCTCTTTAGCTCTTGTAGATGAAGTCCTCCAAGCTTTTGCTCCAAGCTCCTCTTCCTTCTCCTAGCGCCTCCTCCTTCACTCCTCCAAGCTCTCCTATCTTCTCCTCTCCTTTCCCCTCTTCTCTTCTCCTCTCCTCTCTTCTCTTCTCCAACTCTCATAAACTCAAAGTGAGAAAATGAGGAATGAATGGGGGGCCTTATTCCCTTCATTCCTCACCTTAACCTCACTCTAACCTCACCCTAACCCACCCCCTTTATGCTAAGTTAACATAAATTAAAAAAAAAATGTTTTTTTGCCTTGCGCGCGGCCTCTTTCGAAAGCGTACGCTTCCGACGCCCGAAGCCCGCTTCGGAGGCCTGGAAGCGGCGCTTCCGACCCACACTTCCGAAATTCTAGGAAGCGGCAAAAAATTTCGGAAGCGTGCTTCCGAAAAAGCTTCCTAGGCGCTTCCGGGCTTGAACATGGGGGGGGGGGGGGGGCGCTTCGTGCAACATTGGTTTGAAGTTTTGAGTCTACAAAAAGATGGAGGAATGGGAAATAGAGAAGATAAAATTCTTATTTAGCAGTGAACATATAAAAAACAAAAATGCTAGATTAGAGTGTAAATCCTACCTCTTTGGCCTTCAATCCCAAGCTCCAATCTCCCTTGCAAGCTCCTCAAGCTCCTCCAAGCTCCTCTCTCTTGCTCTCTCCAACTTGACCAATAGTAAATAATGGGAGGGGAGAGGGCCTTTTTAACCTTTCCCCCCTCCCCTTCCCTCCCTTTCCTCATTGTCCGCTGCCCCTCCCTCTCCGTCTGCTAGTCGAACCTCCCTCTTCGCCGCGTGACTCATTTCACTTGTTGACTGGAGCAATCTCTCCCCGACCGCTCCCCCTTTTAAAAATTTGCTCCCAGAGTGAAAGGGAGCGGTCAAGGAGCAAACGCTCCCTTAATCGCTCCCTAAAAAACAAGGAGCAGTTTTTTTTAAAGGGAGTGTGCTCCCGAAATGTGCTCCCTATCCACTCCTGAGTGGCGCGCGAATCGGGAGTGGGTTCTCGGGTGGGGAGGGGTTCTCCCCAGCAACCTTGTCGTAAAAGCCACATAATACTTTCCAAGCAAACAATCTAACAAATTTCTCTCCTTGAATGCCAAAAACCAGATGAAAGTGACTTAGAAAGTTGTGCCAAACACATGAGTGAAAAGAAGGGATTGGCTAGGGTGGGATCATCACCACCGAAACCAATCAAAAGTAGAAGGGGTCTTAAAACCCTTAGAGCCTCAACTCACAAACAGAAAAGTCCAATCAACGATGATGAGAAAATGGTTTCTCCTTTCTCTTATTTATAGATTCTTTTTGGAATTTCTTCTCCTCTATGTCACAAGGTTTGTCGAACTTTAACCTTGAGGTTCGAATTTTGGTGAACTTGAAATTTTTTTTAAGGTTCGACGAATGTCATCGAACCTCATAGCCATTGACCAAGTCCATAGATGAAAACTCATAACCTCATGTCACAACTCAAGCTTGTAATTTATCCTTGCAGTTTCGATGTTCGTGATAGCATTTTTTATGTTTACTGATGTTGATTTCTTACTATTTTATCCTATAATTCATTATATAATAATATATAATATATATAAGTATATATATATTAATACTTATATAAAATAAGGGCCAACTCATCCGAACCTCATAAAAAAATTTGAACTCAAACCAAACCTAATCATTGTTGAACTCGAACTCGAACACGAATCACGAGACATGTCTTCTCCTTATTTTAACTCGAGGGGTTACAAGTTTCCCTCTACTTAGCCGCAATTTGGGCTTCCTTCACAAGTTTTTCCCCAATTATCTCAATTCATTAATGATGCGCAAAAGCATTGGATAATGGGTTTCTGCCTTTATCATTGACTATAGCCTACAGGGCTGGATAGGCTACTTCGTCCTCCCTTGGTCCATTAATTACTAGGGAACATTACAGTCTCCCTTTCCCGACATTGCTTGTCGTCAAGCAATTGCAAGTTCAAAAGCTGCAAAATTCGTCCCTTTGCTTTGAAGATTGAATATGTCGCAATTGACTCATATCACTTCCTCTGATCACTTTCAAAACATCCATCTCCTTCCAGAACAAATGATATGACAGTCCCTGGCTCTTCTCCATATTTCAATATTTGCTTTAGAGTTTAGAGCAAATGAATAGATTTAAAACAATACCTTGATAATTTAAGTATTTGCAAATTGATGCCTGCTAAAACGTTAGGTATGCAAATTACAGGCTGCATAACAGGGCAGTCATCTGGCCGGTGTGTAGTCCTGTCAACCGAAATTCTGTTCCTCTTGTTATATACCCAAGAAAGTAGTTCGTCAGGTAAGTTAGACCCCAATTTTGGCTTTACAGTACATATACTTTTCATATATTGCACAGGTTTTGCCATACCATGTCCAAATAGGATCTTGATTGAAACTCCAAATTCACTGCTGCCTTCTGTACAAAACTGAATCCTCTGGAATTCCTATAATTCCATACTCAGGCATGCTCCACATTCCAGGTGCTCCTCCAACGGTTTTCACAGTACTGGGCGAAGAGTAATCCCAGAGAATACAGAACACAACACCACCATTTGCACTTAGTTCATATTGTGCTTGAAAATTATCAATAAATTTTTGGAAAGGGATCAGTTGCTTCTTGCTTTTGAAACCTTGAGGAAGATCAGCGAATTCACAATTAAGGAGTCTGTTCACAGGGTCACAACCTCCATATTCTGTCATCCATTTTTTCAGAGTCAACTGTCCACTTTGAATGTTTGGAATCTTTCCAGCAAGGAACATTTTTAGATTGATTGTTGCCCCAGAAATGGTAAAATAGTTGATGATCTGTTTCTGCTCCTGTGTATGTCCCATCTCCTTCTTTGGAGCCTGGATAACTGCTTTAAGAAAACCCTTTGTTGTCCTGAGTCCAAGTAACTGAAGAAAATTTCACCTATGAAAGGACATCAGGTTCCATACTCTTATCTGCCATTCTGATAACCTCGTTGTTCACCCAATCACTGCCACTAATACTTAAGCCGACAACCAAGAATTCTGCATTTTCACTGACCTCAGAGGTACTTAATGCTACTTTTGTCAGTGTGTTAGGGTCACACAATACCTGTGCTTCTGCTTGTAAGTATCCTGATTATAAAGAATATTTTGGTCTAGAAGCCCGATATTAGAAAAATTAAAGTACTTATTACCAAATTTGAATGGACAGTCATACCTAGGGTGGTCATGTAGGGCTGTGATGCACTTACTCAGTTCACCACTCTTTGGCCAGGATTCAGTTAAGGCTGTTTGTCTCTCAACACAATCCTTGACTTTCTTTGAATCAAGATCTTCCAGCCTCCTGTAAAATTCATTTGCAAACTTACTTTTCCTTGCTTCGGGGTAAACCTAGTGTTGCTTCCCCTATTTGGGGTTCTCACTGTGCTGTAACAGTCCTACAGGGGTGTGCTTGGGATTGTTCCGCTGACATGTTATATATGACTTTGTGTGCCTTAACACGTCACCCTTGAGGCCCTTCCAAGAAAACCTTTTGTATGATCTGCCAGTGTGTCTCAAAGAGTCCTTGGGGTCTTGCTAACTGTGGGTCATGTACATCGTTCAAAATTTCCCTCTTGATTGTAGACTCAGGAGTCAGATATACCCTGTCCTTATAGAAGGTGACTTCATCCTCTATCCTGTATCTGTCATCTTGGACAAGTCTGTCCATCAATTCACAAGCAAATTTACTTTTGGAATATTCTACTGGGAGGTGGGATTTCCAATCTCTGCTGATATCCCTGAGTGAGCAGCTGGTCTCCTGGACAGTGCACCATCCTCCATGTTCTTCTTGTACTTAGTACCAAAATATTGTTGGCTGCTACTTGTTGGTACCTGATTTGTGATTAAATATTCTGCTCTGCAATCTCCAGGCTTACTTAGTACCTCCATCTGCTTGGCTGATATGGTTTGAGGGCCACCATTGGGCATACCTCTCAACCCTACTTTGCTTCCATTTGAGTCCTGGAACTCCATTTTCATCACCTGGTAGTTCATTGCGAATCTTCCTGTTGAATACAACCATTGCACTCCTAACACCACATTGTTATCTGCAAGTTCTATTACATAAAAATCATCGGTGAATGTGCAATTACCCAATGTCATGCTCAAATGTGGAACCACCTGTGTGCATGTCATGTTATACCCATCAACTGCCCTCACTTTGAAGCCATCAAATTCTTCTGTAGGAATGTCATTCCTTACCTCCAAAGCTGCATCAATGAAATTTTATGGAGCTCCACCATCAACCAATGCTATGATTTGTTGCTCCATATGACAACCTTGATATTGACGGTGTAATATTTAGGAACTCTAGAGAGAGGTGATAGTACCCCCTTCAATTCATGACTTCTCGTCTCCCTTAGCCTCCTCGAGGGACTGTTCTTCTCTGTAACTGATAGGCTTCTTGCTTGGTGCCAATGTTGTATCATCTTAATTGTCACTGTTGGACACCACTTCAATGTAGTGAATCTTCCCCTTTGCCAAACATCTATGACCAGGTTCCCATGGTTCTTTGCAAGTGAAATAGAGTTTCTTCCTCCTAAACTCGTTTCGAGTCTCCTCATCCAGCCTATCCTTCCTTGCCCCATCTCTTTGAAAAGACTTCTTCTCCTTTTCCTTTGGAGGGATTAGTGTTTTGGATAGAAAATTCATCTTTGGAGCTGCATCTTCCATATCTCATGTCTTGGTGATGGCATCATGCAATGTGGTAGGCTTGAAAGCCTTGACCCACCCATGCAGTGGTTCGGCTAAACCCTCTTTGAAGAGCATGACCAACCTCTACTTCGAGATGTTTGTCACCATGATTGCCAACTGTTGGAAATGAGAAATGTAGGATTCTGGTGTCCTGGTTGTTGAAATGTGTAACTAGGTTCGGTCTTCATAATAGCTATTGTAATCATGATTTTATATATTTTATATTAAAGAGAAAATAAATTTATTAGTGTCATTCTTGATGCATGGGTTTCATGCTCAAGATAAATTTATTTATAGGGCAAGCACCCATTGAGTGCTTCTAGGTTTGTCTTAGAGTTATGAAGTCAAAAGAGTCATTGTCATACATGTAAGATACTTTTGGGCATGTTGTATCTTGTAAAGGAAAATTTTTGTAGAGTTAAAAGTGTCATAAAGACCCTCCAAGACCTTGTCAAACAAGCAACAAGAAGTCGACCTTCATAAGATGACAAGTCAACCTCATGTAGGGCTATTTGACCTAGAAGAAAAGCCGATATATAAGAGACATCGACCTCACTTAAAGATCATCTAATCATCACGCAAGAAGTTCGATCAAGGAAGAGAAAGAGACCTAAAAGAGCGAAGAAGAAGAAGACCCGAAGAAGGAAAGGAACAAAATCTTTGAGTATTATTTTTGGGCTATCATCTAAGTTGTCGCTCAGATTGTATAGGCACGATGTAACAGTGACTCAGGTCGGGCTTGTCACTCTGATCCCCGACCACTCCATTCTAGCTATCTCCCAACAACAAGCTATGGGGGGTAGTCCCCATGGAAAATTGAAATGCAAGACTTATTGGCAACAAACAAGTCGGGGAGACATGATTGAATGGTTTAGCCACTTGGTTGATTATAGCAAGTTAAAGGATTAGATTGAATTGTTTATGAGATCAGTGCCTTGTGGAGTCAACTACTTGCTTTAGATCTATTAAATATCAGGTGACTGGATGAACAATCACTGCTTAGATGCTTTGCTATCCTATATGAAGTGCAAGTCCTACAATCTAGGTGTTATGCAAAAATCTTGATTGATTTTAGTTATATGGCTAGCTAAGTATATCCCTTGATCCTTAGCTATTTTGAGGCTAGTCTCAAAAGTAAGTGGTAGAGAGAAGTCAAGGCGAAGCAAGCAAAGGATTGGTTAACGATACCTCTCCTTGAAATCTAACATACTAGGTGCCTCCGGCGCTGCAGAGACTATGGCTCTGATGACTGCAAGGTCACCGTTTTAACCACTAGAGAGGGTCTAGCGTTTGCAAGTAAGAGATGAAGGGTGTTCCTATCTTTCTATCAAACAAGGTTATGTTTGGAAATAAGTTTAATTAATGCAGGACTAGGCCTATGATGCAAATGCAAAATTTGACTTGAGTGCTCTTGACTTAAGATTGATTATGATCTTAAGTACTTAATTATGATTTAGCTTCAGTTATTACAAAAAGTACTCAATGAATGGGAGACAATCTTATGATTCAACTTTAGTTATTACAAAAATTACTCAATGAATGGGAGACAATCTTATGCACAAGATAAAGCGCTCAATTTTACTAGTGCCTGCAATATGTATTAAATCTAACCAAGAGATAATTGCTCAAGAAATAAGATAGATGCTCTGAACAACAAATCACCAATATGTCAAGATAAAATTATCGTCCACAATAGATTTTAACCATGAAGCAATAATGACAATGATAGCAAGCAAAAGAGATTAGAGCACTTATCCAAAATATTACTTAGAACAATTGACCAAGGTTTCCTTCAACAGTTATATGAGACAATACAAGAATGGAAAGGATATTAATGACAATTGCTCAATAGATACATAATTAGATGATCAATGTTCTTAACACCATTAGTAAATTTCCTATTGATTTTGGGTAGCATTGGATGTGCTCTAGCTCCAAAATTTTGTGGAGGGGCTAGAACACATGAGATCTCCAAGACCCAAAAATCGTTTTGAGAAATTCCACTCGGATGAGGAGTTATTAAAATAATTAATATTTTTAATGAGTTCCTAAGTCTAAACTTAGGAAAATAAAAATATTAATGGGTATTAATAAAGATATGGTTGAGAAGCTTCTAAGAGACGAGGATCAAGCCTCTTTTAATCTTAGCCATTGATTAGAAACTTAATCTCGGCCATTGATTCATCAACAGGAAAAGTGTAAGAGAAGACTTGAGAGTCATTTGGAGACACACCGAGCAAATACTCAGTAACTCAAGGGAAATCAATTCTCAAGGAGAAGGAGTTTGATTTTCAGAGGGAGAGTTGCAGGTTGAAGGAAGAGGAGGGTTTCAGTATCAATTAGAGATTGAGGAGGCGGTGACACAGTGCCTTAGAGAGACAACATAGAGGGAGAGCTCTGAGAGACAGTGCAGGCAGGGACGAGATCTCACACAGTCCTCACGCAGATGACGCAGGGATGACACAATCCTCACGCAGATGATGCAGGGGTGACGCAATGAAGGATAAAGGGTCTTTGTGGTGTCAGAATTTCTCCTAGCTGAGGAGGAAAATTATCTCAGGTGTTTTCTTGAAGGTTTCTATATGTACTACAAAATTATTCCTTGTAAAGAGATTGTTGTTGAAGAATAATAAATAAACCTTCATCTGCTGCACTTATTTTCCCGCATTGGGTTTTTCCAGGGACAATTGTCCAAAAATAACTGTGTTGATGTGATTGATTCTTGTGCTTGTATATCACTGTTATTTTTCTCTATGCTATTATGTGATAATTGTAGTAGAATTTATTTTATTGTTTGCGGAAGGGTTTTGTAAACAACTTATTGTGAGAAATAAGTAGGAGAAATAAATCAGTTACTGCAGTAGAATTTCGTGTCAGAAATTTTCACATGGTATTAGAGGAGAGATCAGGCAATAGGAGTAAAGAATCTACTATGAGTCAGGAGCATGATGTCGGGGCATCAACTCAGAAGGACCCACGCAGATCTCTAGAGGGAGAAGAGAGCACGAGGAACATGGATTATGATTATTCTATGTTAGCTTCTAGATTGGAAGAAGAAGTCGCTTGCTTAGCGAGTTCTGCCTCCTCTGAGGTTTCATATATGGATAGTGGAGCTTCCTGGCACATGACAGGAATACGAGAATGTTTTTCGAATTCTTAGGAAGAAAGGATGAACTTCTAGATCACCATGGGGAATAAGTCAAAATGTACCACCGTAGGAAGAGGTACCATAGTATTTCAAACAGAAGCAGGGGATCGACTTCGAGCAACCAACGCATTGCATGTGCCAGGATTGGGGATGAACTTACTCTTTGTATCTCAGTTTCAAAACAAGGGCTATGATGTTTTTGTCATTAAGGAGAAATTATATGTCAAACACCCGAGCTGGAAAAAGAAGACCCAAATTGGAGTCAGAAGTAATAGGCTGTATAGATTATAGCTAAAATCTCCAACGACACTGATAGGTAGCAATGGGGAAAAAGATTTGAATGAACTATGGCACAGGAGGATGTAACACTTACACCATGGGGCTCTAAGAATTCTCAGGAGAACAGTATCAGGAGTTCTAGAGTTGAGTACCGAACAAGATGATGTATGCTAAGGATGTGCACTAGGCAAGTACACCAAAGTTGCATTTTCCAGAAGCAACAATAGGGCTAAGAGTGTTCTTCAAATACTTCAACACTTGTTGCCATGTCTTGTTTGTGCTTCCGCACCTTTGCCTTGAATCACCTCAGCCGTCAAACTATTCTTTGGTCAATTGGTTTATCCTGCGCCTCAATCCTGTGTGATCACTTGCTCGACTGTTGGATTTTCGACTGTTTGTGCCGCTTCCCTTCGCTGCATTTGGGATTATTCAGTTGGACACTCTTCCTATATGCTAATTGATCGCCTACTCTTATGGTGGCTAGGTGTGGATGGCTTGTTGACCATTTTAGATGGTGGCCCACTCAATTATCAACCTTTTCTTTTTTAATTTCCTTTAATAAAATGGAATTTGGCCATCCACAACGAATTTTCAGTGTACTGTATGATGGATTTTGACCCTTAATTTTTTTTTGCCCAATATGATGATGCCTGAACTTGGCTCCTTGGGATTGGTTCTCATAATTTATTTGTCCGATACCATGTTAGTTTTCTTGTGAACCTAGCATTTGACAAATCATTAACCTATTAGAGTACAAATCTACTGAATGTAATACACATCTAGGGTCAGAACATGAATTATTGGAAGCAAAACAGAATCAATCTCACAAAATAAATGACACAACAGATTCTACCCAATCAAATCAGTTCATCATTAAATTGATTCAGAACCTATTTGGGCTCTCGTCTTGGGATAATGCCCCAACTAAGAAAATAGAAGTACAACATTGGATCTGATCCCGCTGATCAAGCCCTCCTTGGCTGATTTGGATGTCCTTGCAGCCTCCCTTCCTTGTACCCAACGCACTCATGAGTCACTGATAGGCCTCTCTCAATCTTGTGTTGCTGTATTGTGTCTTCTCCTTCTCCTTAGCCTTGATTTTATAACTTTTCATTGAGTGAAATCCTTAACCGTAATCTCCAAAGTGATTGACGATCGAGATTAAATCTTGCCTCACTTAAGCTCAAGGGCTGAGATTAAAACACAATTACAAAAGTAAATGCTTTACTTTTTCTAATGTTTCTTTGGCTCAATAATCTAGCATAATGATTGTGTTTTTCCTAAGTTGAAACTTAGGCTAAGTTACAAATGCAACTTGCTCACAGTATAGAAAGTGTCCAAGGAGACTTTGGGCAACTTCTACATGCCTAGACATTTAGACCTATGTAGAAGTACCTGTGTAAGCTAAAAACATAAACATCCTTAACTTCCGTAGTTGATTTATTTATTTTTATTTTTAGAACAACAATTTGGTGAAATGATCTATTCTTCAAAAGCTTTCTGAATTTAAAATGGCCAATGGCTGACTTATCTAAATTTGGAATGGTCCAATTGCTGAGTTATGGTCAAGGACCAGGATTAGAGAATCTCTGAAAATTTATTGTTCCAAAAGCTAGGATAAGAAACTGAGTCTCTGATACCAAGTGTGAGGACCAATATGGCTTAACAATTAAATATCCAAAATACTTGGAATATAAAGAAATCGAATTAGAATAGAAAAATAGTTATTGAAAAAATGTATGTATGTGAAATGATATGATCGGATTACAATTAGGGCCCCATACATGTAACTAAGCGGGAGTGCTCTTTCATTATGACTTATGTCCTTTAGTAGAGACATGTCCTTTTAGGATGTGTTTTATATATATATATATATATTATATATATATATATATATATAAAATTTCATGCTCTAGTTTTTGTACACAAATTCCTTTTGTTTTGTACAAAATTGAAATTTTGGCTTCTCTCAGCGTTACATGATGCTTAAATACATGATATTTATGTTATTTCATTTATATTTGCTGAAAGCATCTTGTCTTGACTATGGACTTCAAAGACCATATTCTCTGTTAATTAATTCTGCTCTGATACCAATGTTGTTATTTTATTGCATACAATGAAGGAGAGAAAAGAATGAAATGTGCAATAGAAAACTCATTTTATTATTCTTGTTACACATACAATCAAAGCAAGAATCATGATATCTAAGAGAAATAGTTTTCACCTTTGTAACTATCTAAGTCTGTTAATATACCTAATCCGTTATCAACTATCTAAAGTGCAACTTTACATAATAGAAACTTAGCATTTATGTTTAAATTCACTAATTTTAATGTTGACCTTGCTAGCTCCTACGTTTAGCTTTCAAATCACAAGGAAAAGAATAAACATTATAATGTCGACTGAATTCTCAAGCAAATACAGATGGCATGGCCATTATTAGTATGGGCAATGTCTGATATCTTTTCCAAAGGAAAAATCATAATTTTCATTGAAAAGTTTGAAAATTACATTTTGCAGATGCACTGGAGTGCATTAAAAAAATGCTGTTTTTAAGAGTACAGGCATCCATCAAAATATAAACACAAAAAACAGGCCTGAGAAGCATTTTTCAGATCAGTATCAGTGTTTTTCAACATAAAAACTTATAAACATAACCATAACAGAGCTAGCCTCGTGTCATTTAGGAAAGAAGATCTCATAAATAACATAAAGTGCCATAAAGAGCTGTGAGAAGAGAGATGTGGTCCTCATTCCTGTGCATCTTCCACCTGCAGGCCTTCTATAAAAGGCCTGTGGTAGAACTCATAAAATGAGTCGCTGACATGTTCCGAGATCTTCCATATGCCCAGTGCTTGCTGCGCGCTTGCTTTGGAATGGTCGTCAGCAATGGAATTCCTTTCCTTGTAAATATGACAACAGGAAATTTGATCAAAACTTTTCAGCTGCAAGACCTCCTCCAGAATGGGAATGAGTGTGTGCATGTGACACCTGGAAACTTCATTAAACCAGTTAATAATTATTAAAGAATTACCAAAGATCTGGAGCTGCCCAAAGAACCTTGAAAAAATGGTTTTCATTTAAGTAAATAATTGCTCCTCTCCCACACTTGTCCCCAGCCTGGGAAGCACCATTGAAATAAGCCCAGGGATGAGACTGATCCACTTCTTCAGATGAGATGTTCCGAGGCCTGTGGCTAGTGTTTTCATCCGGGATCAAATCATATATGGCCATAGAATGAGCTGCCACTCTTTCATGAGTTGTAACTTTCTTCTGGAAAATAACATTATTCTGAGCTATCCATATCCCCGAACTGATAATGGGTGGGAGATCTCTGAGGTTCTTTGGATATGCACGTTGCCACCAAGAATGCCAGGCTTTGATGCAAGATACAATTTGACATAAAAAATCATCTGACAAAGAAATGCCGACAGTATTCCAAACAGCACTGGCTAAAGGGCATAGCAGAAATAGGTGTTCTACTGTTTCCTAAGGAAAAAAATCACAAGGAAAAAAATAAACATTATAATGTTAACTGAGCTGTCAACCAACTATAGATGGCATGACCATTATTTCTATGGGCAATGTCTGCTTGCTAACAGTTGGCTGACATTTAAGTAATTAGTTCTGTCATGCAACCTGGGTCTGTATTAGTTCTGTCATGCAACATCACTATTTTGCACATGAATATTTACAGAAAAAATCTTGTAAGACAAATTTATTTTATTTATTTTTTAAATTTTTCATTAGGTTAAAAGAGCTTTTTGTTAATCAATGCAAAAACATTTCTATCAATGTAAGCTGCTTGTGGGTTTGGTCTTATGGATAGGGGAAGGTAAATGCAACCAAAATGCTTGCACATGTCCTTGTGCAAAATAGCTGGACTGTTTTTCTGGAAGTGTTGTGGTTATTCAGTGTTTTTTTCAGAGTGATATAAAATATATTTCTTAATTTTGACCTCATGAGGTATGCACCTAAAATGGCCATGACTGTGATGAGTAAT
Source organism: Pinus taeda (assembly GCA_000404065.3). NCBI lineage: Eukaryota > Viridiplantae > Streptophyta > Pinopsida > Pinales > Pinaceae > Pinus > Pinus taeda. The sequence goes on along the minus strand of APFE031382346.1, from coordinate 172,578 downwards.
CTCAAATAGAGGTGGTAATCCAAAACTCACTATGAACAGCCATTTTGAAGCTGCTTTTTGAATACTACATAAATTGAGAACTGACCCATAAGGTGAAGTTTCTTGAACTTTATACTTATTCCACTTTGTGTCTGATTGCTTTGGTTAGGATGCATTTGCCAAAATTTTTAACTCAAGGTGTTATTCTCATTTTTGTGTGTTCCAAACTGTGACACTTCAATCTCTGTCAGGGAATGCATTTGATATGGTCATTTACATTTGTCCTCATAATAGTGGACAAGGGACGACAGAGTAGAGTGCCAATATTTATATAGAAGAGGCTAAATACAATAGGTTACCAACAGCTTGGAAGTTCTGGAATTGAATTAGCTTGGAAACAGTTACTGGATCATATTAGAACTGATGAACTTTAGATTAATGTGTTTCATTACATTTCAACATTTATTAAAACAAATTAATGTGACTCTCAATTCCTCTTGGCAGGTTTGTGTTGTCTCTAGCTGGTATAGATCCTGAGCTATTGATGGAAGGTGAAAGTCAAGTATGGACCAGCAATGATGTTATAATTGTTCTTCAACATGAGAATAATCAAATACCCCTCAGGTGGGTCTTCAATTGAAGTTATTTGTTTATGCCTTGTAAACTGATTAGGTTGTTTGACCTTTTCTGATTGTACTACATATTTGTTATCCACACTATCGGAATAACACACATGTGACATACAACATTGCAGATACACAATGTCAAGACTCAATACCACAGATATGAGAGAAATATTCAATATTGTTCATTATCCACTAGGTATGAGAAAACATCGCTAGTATTGGCTCAAATTTCAATGTTGGATCACTTAACCTCTCCAAGGCCCAAGTCCTGACTACTAGCACATCACTTAATTAATTTTAAGTCATTATAACATAATTTTATAACATCATTACGTCATACAATAATTTAACATTATCATTTAATCGTTTCTCAAGTTTCCTAAGTTGAGGTATAGCACAGAGTTATGAGCCATGGCTGTTATAAAGTATCTACTCCAAGGTTGTGGGAAGCGACCACCCTCTGCCCTCGAATCTGCTCCTAAAGCGCACACTGCTTGGAAGAGCTAGGGGAGCGACCCCGAGAGCGCGCTTCTGATTCGCTCCTGATTGGGAGTGAATTTCAAGTGCATGCTCATAGGAAAAAAATTCGCTCCCTGTTTTCTGTGGAGCGATTGCTCCCGTATCACTCCTCATCACTTCGGGGGCGAATTGTAACCGTGGGGATTGATACAGGGGTGATCACTCCCTTGAGAAAAAATCATTCCCACCCTAAATTTCTGCGTGCGGCCAAAGCAAAGGAGGGCGCTTTTTGGAGGGAAAAGGGAGGGGCAAAACAATAAAGAGCCTCTTCCCCTAACTCATTATCACCATTTCATTTGTGAGAAAGAGAGATTGAGAGCATTCGAGAGGGTTTGAGCTTGAGGAGGTTGTGGGAGATTGTTGGAGCTTGCAAGCTTGGGAGATTGAAGGGAGATTGTTGGAGAGCCAAAGAGGTAGGGTCTAATCCCATTCTTTTTTTTTCTATGTAACATTCGCATAAAAATATGTTGAATGTTCAATGAATCTAGAATCTAGATGTTCTTCTTCTCTTCTCCTACTCTTTCCCACTCTTCCCTCATTTTATTGCAGCTAATAATCTCAACCTTCAACAAACATGATGGTATATGGCTTAGTCTTATCTTGTTGGTTCCTTTTCTTGCTATGATGATGGTGTTGGGAAGTAGAAGAAGAAGAAATAATGAAGATGATGAAGAAGTGGGTGGTGGTGGAGGATACCCTGGAGAAGAGGAGGAGGAGTACCAAGAGGAAGAGGAGGGTAACGCGAGTGAAGATGATGGAAAGAAAAGGGTAGACCAAACACCCTTGTGGAAATATGTGTTGGAATTTCTAAGTTTGACACGTTAGAAACCCTTCATGTACTTTACTGATTTATTCCTACCTACTTGTTCTGTTAATTAACAAGTTATTTTCCATGTAAATACTGGAAATAAATACAAGTACATGTTCAACACATTACAGATCATCAACTAAAGGAAATAGAAACAAGCTCACAAGTGACACCATTGTTTTTGGACTAATGTCCCTTTGAAAAAATCCAATGTGGGAAAATCGGTGCAGTTATTTGAGGGTTTGATTTATTAAGCAGTTTCAGAATACAATCTGGGTGCGAAATCCAGCTCACCCAACAGAGAAAATTCTCGGCAATAGCACCTCTCTACTTGGAAGCAGATGTTTTGGCTAAAACCCCGGATAAACACTCTGGCAGCTCCACAACTCCAATCTGCCCTGCGAAACCCCAATGTCAGCCTCTAGGGATTGCGTCAACCTCTCTCTGGCCCAGTGTTAGCTCAACATCACTCTAGCTTGGCCTGTGTTAGCCTCTGGAGGCACTATGTCAATCCTCTGGCCCTTTGTGTCACCCACGTGGGGTCTCTGAGGCAATGCACAGCTCTTGGTTGCCTCTGCGTGAGCCCTGGTTGGCTCTGTGTCCCTCTCTTCGGCTACTGCTTTGATCCTCCCGGTGCTATCTCTGCCTCTCTACTTCTGTATTCACTGCCCCTTAGCTGGAACTCTGATTACTCTCTCAACTTCCTCAACAAACCCAGGCCCGGAAAGTCGAAATTTTGATCTCTTGGTGTGTTCTCCAAGTGACCCTCAAGCATTCTCTTATACTTTTCTCATTGACAAATCAACGGCCGAGATTAGGTCCTTAATCAACGCTAAGATTAGATTTGGCTTGATCCATGCCTTTTGGACCATTCTAACACAATTTTATATTAATTCACATTAATATTTTGTTTTCTTTAAGTTTAGACTTAGGGACTCCATTAAAAACATTAATTATTTTAATATCTCCCAAACTATTTAGAATCCGCCCAAACCCTTTCTGGGTATTGGAGATCTCATGTGCCTTAGCCTTTCCACCAATTTTCGTGGCTAGAGCACATTCGATGCTACCCCAAATCAACACTCCCTCTTAGTGAGGACTGTGCTCTAGTAATACTCCTCACTGAGCATCACCCTGATCATCGGGGATTGGTCCCTGTGCTGATGCTAGGCCTGCTGCCCAACATCCTCTCCACTGCTGCATTCTGTATTGCTACCCATGGCCCTGCGACTGCCACTGCTGCATCTGCACTACAACCCCTCTCATCATGCTGCATCGTGTTGCTCATAGCACTACCACTGCTAACTGGTGCACTATAACTCAGTTACTGAGAAGTAAGTAACCGATCTCCCAACTCTGACATCTTTGTCAAGCTAGAAACATTCCTGATGCTGAAGCTTCCTCTGTCACTGACAAGTGCTCCCTCTCTGACCTTCGCGCTGTTGCAACAACTTTGTGCATCTCGCATCATTGCACACTTCTCTGTGCCATCTTGCACTGGTGCAACACTCCCATGCCTCTCGCACTGTTGCAGCCTGCTAGCCTTGCGCTGTCCTGGGAATCTTGCACTGTAGCTCCCTCTGTCGCTCCATCTGCATTCGTCTCTATTGACATCGCCAATACTGTTCGAGGCTCCCGTAGCAAGGTCTAATCCAAGAGGCTGTGTACCTCGGGGATCCTGCCCCTCATCGCCTGTAGTCCTCCTGACTACAGCTCGATGTCTCCCCACTTCTTCTGAAGTGGCACATGAGCACTGATGGCACAATTGTTGTTTGTCTCCACTTCCTTCTTTGCCTTTGTTGGCGTTGCCTTGCTCTCAGAGGCCTCTCCCTTACTCTTCTTCCTTGGACACTGGGTCACATAATGACCCAACTCCCCACAGTGGAAGCATTTGACCTTGGAGAGGTCCTTCTTCTTCCATTTCTCCTGCTTTCCTTCAGATGCTAGGACAACATCTTCCTCCTCCTTCTTGATTTTGATCCCCTTGCCACTGCTTCTCACCTTGATCAGCCTTATGATCTCTTCTTGGCGAAGAGCAACCCACATATCCTCCCAATCTAGAAGAGTCGCCCTGCCCAGTATGCTTTGGACAAATGTAGCATAAAAACTTATGCTAAAGCACAAAAAATTGATAGCTTGTAGATTTAATTGTTAAAAATACACGAGAGGTATTTTAATAATAATTTATTAATAATATATATAATATATATATTATATATATATATATATAAAATGTATAAGATGATTTGAATGTACAGTGAGGCCCTGCTTTTATACCTCAGCAGGTGACTTTTCATGAATGGGCATGTCTTTTAGACATGCTTGTTCACTTAATGAATTACTTATTTAACCTAAATAATATTTGGTTATTTAATATTAATATTTATTTTATTTATCTAATTGTTATGAATTATATTCATAACATAGCCTCTTCCTTTGGAAGCTTTGACCTCAAAGCTTTAACACTTGGGTTTTTCTTCACTTAGCGTATGTCGTTTTCGACGTATATAGTCTGGTCATCCTCTTCTTTATAGCCAATTGGTAATATTTTCCTTAGATTATTATTATTATTTTAATAATAAGTCTATTTTTTTTAACTTTATTTTTTATTTTTAAATACAACCTCTATATTTTATTTTTAAATATATATATATATAATATTTTTAAGGTCATTATTAATCTCCATTTTACATTACCCGTCATATATATATAATAATATAATATAATATATAATATAAACCACTTTTATATGATATGTTCATAAAAAAAATAGATGACGACAATCGTTTTATTTATTTATTTTAAACGGTGTGATGGTGAACCCTAAACGACACGTCTCTTGTGGTTACACGTCTCTTGACAACCACAACACGTCCTTCGCACATTAGAGCCCGATGGATTTGTATCAGAGAAATTAACTCTGAGGGTACTTTCAGTATTATCATTGCAAGTTAACCCATCATTCGTAGAGACTGTTTGAGGAATATAATTATGAATTACTCCATCATTCTCAGAGATTGTTTGTTGAAGATACGCATCAGAATGTACGCCGACTTCAGGAAAAGGCAAAGAACTATAAGGGATTGAATACATCTGGTCAGTATAATCTGGGAAGAAATTTTTAGTATCCAACATACAAGAATGTGGACGAGCATTTTCCTGATTAAAACCGACGGGCTTAGGAACAAAAGTGGCATTAGAGTCATCGTGTAGGAATGTCAAATAGGCCCATGAGGGAAGGATATTCAAATTTAGCTTCAAGGGATTCGATACACCTGCAAGTTGTCCGGCATCTGAATAAGAGTCCAGTTCTTGTTTCGTTGGATAATTGGGAGATATAGATTCCTTTGTCAGGTCTTTTACAGGGTAATCAATAACTTCTTCTCTTTTACCCTCCTGGTTCGCAATTGTTGGAGTAAGGAAACTCACGGCTGGTTCCTTAATATTTGGCTATGTTGTTCTAACGGGCTTCAATCCAATACATGCATTGGCATGAGATTTCTTGTTCAAACGAGTATTCCAATAGTTTTTGACTTCGTTATCAGTGCTTTCTGGTATACGGTCAACGATTAATGCCCACTTGTTACCTAGGAGTTTATGAAGTCTTATTATAAGGTCTTCTTCATCCGGCGAAATGTTACCGTGTTTGAGGTTTGTTCTAAGATAGTTCACCCAACGAAACCTGCAACTCTTTCCACAATGCTTTAGACCTCTGGAGCGAGACGCCTGTTCATTGAAGGGTAGAAGAGCTGATATATTCTCTATAGGGAGAGTCTTCTTAACTTTGCACATAACCCCATGAATATCTTCTATTATTTCTTTCTTGCAACAATTTTGAAACACATACCCGAGGAATGAATGGAGATCCCTACTCCGCAACAATGGAACATCTAAGTGGTGTTTGATGAAATCGTAGTAGGCATGGAACAAAGGCATCTGTAGATCGCAGGAGGCATGGACCAACAAACTATCTGATTCGGGCATGCTAGATGGTTCAAGAAAACTACCTGGATCAAGATCTTCGTTGTTTCTTAGGGCCAACAAATTGTCTGGTTTGGGCGTGCTAGCAGGTTCAGAACTCGATTCCGGCTTGCTAACAGGTTCAAGAACAAAATCGTGGCAACTTTCCTGATTTTGTTTTACATCATCTCCAGCCTGTCCTGGATCAAAATGAAATGGTGAAGTTTTTGATTTAGGCTCAAGAGAAGATTCCATACTTATTGCAGAAGTCATATTTATCAGTTTTGTACTACCTTCAATGGATTCAAACTCATAATTATCACTTTTTGTATTGATGGACAAGCTTTTAGTTTCAGGCCAAATTTTTGCAATATCTTGCTCATCTTCATTCTTACTCCCTGAAGCCGTATTTTCCACTAATTTCTGACCAACAACCTCATCAGGTTGTACAGTTTTGGCTACTGTAGGTTCATGCTTTGAATCTTGAATCGGTATTCCCATTTTAACCGACTCTGTTCCTTTTGGATCATCTGCTGTTTGGACTTCTTCCACATGTCCCTTCTCTTTAGAGTTTTCAGATGGATGCAGGTCATCTTCCTGCTTGCGACAATCTCCATTTGTAACTTCTATAATTGATTTTTTCAAACGCTGAAATGCTTCTTGAATTTCACTAAAATGTTTAACACGTTCACGACGTGAATGTAATGGCACATTGTGAGGCGAACTGCGTTCAAGGGCCCGCATGATTATATCGTGTGCCATGGCTCTGATACCACTGTAGCATAAAAACTTATGTTGAAGCACGAAAACTTGATAGCTTGTAGATTTAAATGTTAAAAATATACGAGGTATTTTAATAATAATTTATTAATATATATAAAATGTATAAGATGATTTGAATGTACAATGAGGCCCTGCTTTTATACCTCAGCAGGTGATCTTTCGTGAATGGGCATGTCTTTTAGACATGCCTGTTCACTTAATTAATGACTTGTTTAACCTAAATAATATTTAATTATTTAATATTAATATTTATTTTATTTATCTAATTATGATTTATATTCATAACAACAAACACCTCCCAGTCTTTTGAGACTGCGTTCAGGGCTTTTCTCACCATCAATTCTGGATCCGGCGTTGCCCCTATAGAAGTCAGCTGATCCTGGATCTCCTTCAATCGAGCGAGGAATGGGTCGATCTGTTCTTCCTTCTTCATTTGGTATGATCGCAACTGATTTTCTAGTAGCATCTTCCTCTGCATGGAAGTATGCTAATACAACTTGGTCAGGGCCTCCCACATCTCCTGTGCTGTATTCTTCTCGGTAATATGTCGTACTATATGATCCTTGACCCCATCAAGGATGATACTCTTATCCCTCGCCAGTACCATCCTCGTACCTGTCATTATCAGTCGGGTCAACTGGGATAGCTATCGTCCTCAAGGCGAAGTGCTTGACATGATTCCTTTCTAGTACGAATAATATTCTGCCTTCCAGACTACGAAGTTTGAGGCTCTGTCCAGTCTGTCCAGTTTGTCTTGTCTCTTACTCTGTGCAGTGCCATTTCGCTGCTCCTCTACTTTCCTCCTGGAAGTTCTTGGCATGACTCCTCTGAGCCTCAATTTCCCTCCTGGAAACCCTTTTGCCAATGTTGAGATGCCTCTCTCCAATTGTCTATGCAACTGCAACACTGATCTGGTTTCCTTGGCTAGAAATCCACCTCGGAAACAACTCCTTGTACCTTGGTCTTGCTCTATTAGGTACTGTTTTGACTACAGTACCCCACCAGCTCCACTTTGCAACTTACCCACAGCCTCCTAAACCCCAGCGAACTAAAGGTTAGAGCTCCTAGGCTTTGCGCAATCTTGGCATCAACGAATCAACTTACTCAGCCAACTGTGTCAGCCCTCCTAGCCTCTGCATGGCTCTGCATGAGCTTGTCTTTACCTCCCTCAGCTTCTGTGCAACCTCTTCTTGGCTCAATCTTGATGATATAGGCAATGCGTCACCCCTTCCTTGCTGCTACTCTGCTAGGAACAACTTTTGTCACTCAGGACAACTATTTTTTGCTGTTGCTGCTCTGCTCAGCTGATATCTTCAGTTCTCCTGTGATCTGCAACCACCTTTTGATACCATGTTGGAATTTCTAAGTCTAACACGTTAGAAACCCTTCATATACTTTACTGATTTATTCCTACCTACTTGTTCTGTTAATTAAAAAGTTATTTACCATGTAAATACTGGAAATAAATACAAGCACATTCTCAACACATTACATATCATCAACTAAAGGAAATAGAAACAAGCACACAAGTGACACCGTTGTTTTTGGACTAATGTCCCTCTGAAGAAACCCAATGCGGGAAAACCAATGCAACTATTTGAGGGTTTGATTTATTAAGCAGTTTCAGAATACAATCTGGGTGCCAAATCCGGCTCACCCAACAGAGAAAGATCTCGGCAGTAGCACCTTTCTACTCGGAAGCAGATATTTCGGATGAAAGCCCGGATAAACACTCTGGCAGCTCCACAACTCTAATCTGCCCCATGACTGCGTCAACCTCTCTCTGGCCTAGCGTTAGCCTCTGGTCCTTTGCGTCACCCACTCTGGCCCTATGAGGCACTGCGCAGCTCTTTGCTGCCTCTGCGTGAGCCCTGGCTAGCTCTGCGTCCTTCTCTCTGGCTACTGCGCTGATCCTCCCGGTGCTATCTCTGCCTCTCTGCTTCTGTATTCACTACCCCTCAGCTGCAACTCTGATCACTCTCAACTTCCTTAGCAAACCCAGCCCTAGAAAGTCGAAATCTTGATCTCTTGGTGTGTTCTCCAAGTGACCCTTAAGCCTCCTCTTATACTTTTCTCGTTGACAAATCAACGGTCAAGATTAAGTCCCTAATCAACGGCTAAGATTAGGTCTGGCTTGATCCATGCCTTTTGGACCATTCTAACACAATTTTATATTAATTCTCATTAATATTTTATTTTCCCTAGGTTTAGACTTAGGGGCTCCATTAAAAATGTTAATTATTTTAATATCTCCCAAATTGTTTAGAATTTGCCCAAACCCTTTCTAGGTATTGGAGATCTCATGTGCCTTAGCTTCTCCACCAATTTTCATTGCTAGAGCACATACGATGCTACCCCAAATCAACAATATGTCACAAGGTTTGCTGGAGGGAAAGGGGGTGGGACCACTAAATTTGTATACCCCCATTGCAATGCCACTTACACAAGTTCATATACTCGTGCCAGAAAGCATCTATGTGGGGAAATGCCATGCGATGGGAATAAACATATAGGAATCAAAACCTGTGGAGCTGTATTCATACAACAAAGAACCAAATATATAATGGAAGAGGAGGAAGCACAATACCAAACAAAAAGATTAAAGGGTGAACATGACGCCACTAGCACACATAGAGCAACTGTAAGAACCCCATCAATATCCACCCATGGCACCGGATTTGGAGCCACAGGCACAAACATCCTTTTAAGGCATAAAACAAAATGAAAACTCCTTGACCATGGTTGTAGAGATGACATGGATGCAAAAAGTTTCTTGTTTCTCTATGCATGTGGCATACCATTCAATGTTCTCTGCTCACCTTATTGGAATGAAATGGTTACCACCATCAATGATGCCCCTAAAGGATACAAGAGCCTTGGGTATGACAAAGATGAAACTGTGGTACTTGACTGGGAAATAGCCAAAATAAAAAATGCTTTGGGTAAATTCACAAATTCTTAGAATGAATATGGGGTGACCATTGTAATTGATTGTTGGACAAATGTAAAAGTCAAGCCATTGATAAATGTTCATGGTATGTTGGCTACTGGTGCAGTCTTCCTTTCATCTCATGACTACGCAGATAAGTTTAGGACTGGCATCAACATTGCAGAACCATTAATTCAAACAATTGAAAGTATTGGGCCATACAATGCGATCCAAGTCATCACTGATAGTGCTTCTGACTGTAAGGCAACATGAATAATTGTTGAGGATAGATACCCCAACATATTTTGATTTGGGTGTTTGGTTCACACAATGAACCTTTCGATACATGATATTATAAAGATAAAGGAACCTCAATACAACTGGATTGGTACATTGTACAAAAAAGACAATAAAATGATAAGATTCATTACCAATCATAGCAATATCCATGGCCTTTTTCCTAATCACTCAAGGTTGGGGCTATTGAAGATATCAAAAACTAGATTTGCTTGCTATTACCTCAACTTCATGTGCCTTTTGGAGGTAAGAGAGGAATGTTTGAAATACTGAGAGGGGGGTGAATCAATATTTCTTTTCAATTGTTATTTTTACCAATTAAATTATTTAGATTTAGAACACAAAATGAGCAACAGGAATAAATGTTTTTATTAATATAATCTTTACAATAAATTAGGTACAATATATATAAGGCTCTAATCTATTGCCAAGCACCAACTTGGACTTTTTGTGAGGCTCCAACCTATAGGGCACCAACCCTGTCTTGTCAAGGCACTAACCTTGGATTTAGGAGCACCAACTCCAAGGACACCAATCCTTCCAATTTTGAGGCAACAACACCAGGGGCTCTGACCTATAGTTTTTCTTTGTCAAGAAATGTTTTGATTGTATTACACTGCTCTCAAAAACTTCTTCACTGTGTTCTGTCAATCTACAACTTAACTGCTACATCAATGACAACCTGTCTTCATATGAAGGAGTCTCCAATAATGTCTCCGAAATCTGTGTTGCACTAATTGTTGCGGGAGTGATTGCTTCTTATTGTCGCGATATCTTACTTCCAAGAAACAAACTCAAAATCACTTCAATGCTGGTGTTGTCTATTACTCCCTTCAAGCGATGACAGATGAAACTTTATTTCCTTTCACAGAATTGTTCTTCAAAATTGCATTGTACTTGATTAATTCATCACAGGTCCGAGCCTTTCAAAGATTAACCCAATCAACAAAATTGCTTCGTCCTTTGGCTTCCTCCTATCTTGCTGGACCTTTGGCTTCCTTTTGTCCTGCTGAACCTACGACTTACTTCTGTCCTTCTGCTTTTTTCTTTCTCACTTGATCTTTGGCTTCTTTTGTACCTTCATCGTCTTCTAGACCTTTGGCTTCTCGACCTTTCGACTTCTTCCGTTCGCTTGACCTTTCGGCTTCCTTTGTTCCTTCAAGTTCACAAGTTGTGAACTGTTACCTCTTCTTTGTGATAGATGCCCGAGATACGTTACCCATATGGAGGCCCCACATGCCACGTCATCACCTTTAATCCTGCGATCACAATTTCATGAGAATCGGAGTCCTTCCTTTAATCCCGCAATCAAAACTTCATAAAAATCAGAGGTTTTACAAGTGTGCACATGCTTTATCTTCCGATGGAGCGGATGCGATATTCAATGAATTGTTTTTAATGAATTCATCAGGTCCACAATATTATCGCAATCGGCAGTTTGACATTCCTTTGAAACTAGTGATATTGCGGATGCAAAATTGTATAAAGTCATGTTATAGTGGTGCAGCGGGTCCGCAATATGATATCATAATCGAAGGTTTTACCATCGTTAGATCTCTTCAAGACTTGCGATATGCAACAAATGCGATATTTCTTTAGGACGCATTATAATGGTGCAGCGAGTCCACAATGTTATCGCAATCGAAGGATTTGCGGGACTTCGATTGGCACATTGATTAAAAACGACCTTAACCCCCACAGTTGACCATGATCTAAGGGTTGACTATGAGATCGACGACTAGGATTGAGTGCGGGACTTCAACCACGATCAAGGAAATCCGTACTTTCCTACCGCCGCTCTTCCGATAGCTGTTGCTCCTGTGACTTGTTTCTTTGATAACTTTCGATAAACTTTTCATCTTACTCTTTGGCTTCTTGCTCCTATTACTTTACTGGATCTACTGTGTCATTTTTTGTTCAATTGCTGATCAATTGACCTCCTTTGTCATTTGCTGTTCAATTGACGCATCATTTTCTGTTCAATTGACCTCTTGCTGTTCAATCCACTTGGGTCCTCCATCTCATCATATCATCATATATCAAACTTTGAGCATTATGATCAATGGGCATCAATGGGCAATCATGTATCAAAGAATTTTCCATCACAAACACTGCTATATTGACATCAATGACAACCTTGATTAACAATCTCCCCCTTTGTCGTTGATGGCAATATTTTTCTTCTCTCCCCCTTTGACATCAATGGCAAAGGAGTGCACAAAGACTCCCCCTGTCATGCAACATCTTTATGAATCAACTTAATGTGATGCTAGAGAAATAACCCCCATTTTTTGGCGAAGATATTCAAATGCTTCTTGAGGAAGAGGTTTTGTGGAAATATCAGCTATCTGCTCCTTTGTATTTATATATTCCAAGATGATGTTTTGTTAAACTACTTGCTCACGAAGGAAATGATATCCGATTGGCATATGTTTGGTCTTTGAGTGCATCATTGAATTTTTGTTGACACTGATAGCATTTGTGTTATCATAATAGATGGTGATTGGTTGATTTCTACCTCTGTTGGCGTCTTTCAGAGCTTCCATCATCCATAATATTTGAGTACAACAATCTGCAACAACTATATACTCGGCTTTAGCTATAGATAGTGATATGGATGTTTGTTTTTTGCTAAGCCAAGATACTAGACAATCTCCCAAGAAGAATGCATTTCCACTAGTACTTTTTCGATCATCAACACTTCCGGCCCAATCAGCGTCGGTGTATGTAGTCACAGTAAGAGTTGAGCTCTTAGGGTACTAAAGACTGAAATCAGGAGTTCCTTTCAAGTATCTGAGAATTCTTTTTACAACCAACAAATGGGATTGTTTAGGAGCTGATTAAAATCTTCCCACCATTCGTACTGCTTGCATAATGTTAGGTTTTGTAGCAGTTAAGTATAGGAGGGCTCCAATTATTGACCTGTAATGAGTTGCATCTACTGGAGGAGAATCATCATCTTTGCTTAATTTGCAATCTGTGGTCATAGGTGTGCTCATGGGTTCACAGTCTTCCATTCCATATCTTTAAGATATTTTGCTTGAGATATGAACATGCCTGCTGTGGTTTGAGATACGTGTAGTCCAAGGAAGTAAGATAACTCTCATATCATCGACATCTCGAACTCTTTTGACATATTTTGAGCAAACTCATGGCTCATCTCATCATTATTACTAGCAAAAATCAGATCATCAACATAGACAAGAGTGACTAGTAACTTATCCTCATCCATCTTTATGTAGAGATTACTTCTTGCCACCCCCTTCTTGAAGCCTTGTTGTTGTAGATAGTGATCCAATCTTGCGTACCAAGCTCTCGGAGCTTGTTTCAACCCATATAATGCCTTTTTCAACTTACAATCAAATTCTTTTCCTTCTGCTAGATTAAACCTTTCTGGTTGCTCCATGTAGACTTCTTCCTTGAGTTCCCCATTCAGAAATGCTGATTTTACGCCCATTTGATAGATTTTAAATCCTTTTGAGCAAGAAAATGCCAAGAACATCCTTATAGTTTCCACACGAGCTACTAGTGCAAAGGTTTCTTCAAAGTTGATTCTTTAAATTTGTGAATAACCTTTACAAACAAGCCTTGCCTTATTTCTGATGATTTGTACATCTTCATTCATTTTGTTTTTGAACACCCACTTGGTTCCATTTATATTTTTATCCTTTGGACGAGGTACCAGCTCCCATGTCTCATTCTTCTCGATTTGAGACATTTCTTCTTCCATGGCTTTTACCCAATGAGGATCTTTACTTGCTTGAGTAAATGTTTTTGGTTCTATCATAGATAGGAGAGCAACATCATTTTTCTTTGGTGTACTTGTCATCCTTCTTCAGGTTTGTATCCCTTCATCTATATTGCTAATAATCTGCTCTTCTGGGTGATGTTTTTGGAGAAACTTCATCTTTGAAGGGTTTTGAGATGGTTCTTTTTCCTTGTGTTTTTCTTGATCTTTTTCTTCTTTTTCAGGTTCTTCTTCAATGAGAGTGTCAACTTCATGATCTTCAATTTCTTTTTCTGGAAGGTTTTCATCAATCTTCACATCAATGCTTTCCACTATTTTCCATAGTCGATTATTGTAGCACTTGTAGGCTTTGCTCCTTGTAGAATATCCAAGAAATATCCCTTCGTCAACTTGAGTATCAAATTTTCCTGGTGAGCCATCATTGATTTTTATGAAGCACTTGCTTCCAAAAATCTTGAAGTATGTTACTGAAGCAGGTCTTCCTTTCCATAATTCATAAGGAGTCTTCTCATTATTTGGTCTTAGTTGAGTTCGTTTCAAGGTATAAACAATTGTCCCGACTGCTTCTCTCCAGAATTTTGGCTGCAAGTTAGCTGCTATTAACATTGTTCTTGCCATTTCTTGCACTGTTTGGTTTTTTCTTTCAACTACCCCATTTTGCTTGGGTGTTCTGGCAGCAGAGAGTTATCTTTCGATTCCATGTACTTTACAGAATTCATCAGATTCTTTTGATGTGAATTCTCCCCCTCTATTCGTTCTAAGACATTTAATCTTAGAATCCTTTTCATTTTCTACAAAAGCATTAAGATTCTTAAAACACTCAAATGCTTTGGATTTATATTTTATGGAATATACCCACATCATTCTAGTATAGTCATCAACAAATAAAGAAAAGTACCTTTCTCCTTGTAGCATCGGAGTTCTAGTTAGTCCACATAAATCAGCATGGATGATTTCCAAAGGTTTTGATGTAGAAAACTCCTTGGTGTTGTCGCTGGTTCTAGTTTGCTTTCCATGTTGACATGGACCACATACTCCTTGATTTGGCTTGAATAACTTTGGGATTTCTCGTACTGCATTAATCTTGCTGATATTTATCAAGTTATCGAAACTTGTATATCCAAGTCGCTTGTGCCACAACCAACTTTCATCTGTTTGACTTAAGTAACATTTATATTCTTGAATTTTGTTCAGAATGTAGACGTTATCTGATGTTCTAACTCCTTTTGCCACAAGTTCCCTTGAGGAAGAGTTTCTTATTTCACAATCTTTAGTGCTAAAGACAACATTATGTCCTTGGTCACAGATTTGGCTAATAGTTAGGAGATTGTGTTTGAGCCCATTTACTAGCAAAGCATTTTGAGCCTTTCCTTTTCCATTAATAAGGGTAACAATTCATTTTCAAGCAATTTTGACAAATCCACTTCCAAAGGATACATTTCCTTCCTTTTTGTTCAATGAGACAAACTTCCTTTTGTCTCCTGTCATATGTTTGGAGCACCCACTATCCACAAACCAATGATTTTCATCACTGTGAGCACATAGAGCTAGGCCACATTTATCCGTGTTGGGATTCTCATTTTTTGCTTTTCTTCTTTTGAGGGGGGCAATTTTGTTCATTATGTCCATTATCATTACATAATGAGCAAATTGGATCAGATTTGGCCAAAGAATCAAAAGAGTTGTAGGTCTTGATTTGTCCTTGCCCTATGAGGCCATATGGTTTGTTTGTTTGATCCTTCAATTTTGGTGTTTCATTCTTACGGGCCATGCAATGTCTAGCTTGATGACCAAAATTTTTACAATAAAAACAATGCCCAAAAAAGATAGTTTTGTACCTGTTGTAATAGCCATGATTTGAATCAACATTCTTCCTTGGAGTTACACTCTTCATTCTTTGGATTTGAGATGGGCCTTTGATGAAATAATCTTTCTTCTTTTGGGTTGCTAGAAAGTATGTTGGCATAGCTTTTCGCATTATTCTTAATACTTGATGATTCTCCTTTAAAACCTATCTTAGATTTGTCATGTTGAGGTTTTTGATTATTTAGGATAGAGTCAAGTATTTGAGAGCTTACTCGACCTTTTTTGACTTGTTCCAATTCCTTCCTCAGAGATACTATTTCGGCTTCACGTTCTTCACAAATTTCTTCTCTTTCTTTTAGCTTATGTTTCAAGAGGCCTTCCCTTCTTTTTGTTTCCTCGTTTTCTACCTTGAGAGAGATGATTTTATTTCGTAATTTCTCATTTTCTTCAATGGCATTCATTAACAGTTCATCTACATTTCCTTCTAGACCTGAATCATCATCATTTGTGAATGCCATGAATAATACTTCTTGGCTTCCAGCATGGTCATTTTCTTCATCTGATTCTTCATTACCTCCTTTGCGGTGAGGGAACTAATTAGTTGATTTCTTTTTGATGACTACAAAATCACCTTCATCATACTCATCTTGCTTAGAGAAGAAATTCTTCTTATTGAACCCTTTCTTTTTGTATACCATCTTTTTAGAATTTTCCTCACCATCACTATCATGCTTAAGAGGACATTTTGCAGCATAATGACCTATTCTTCCACATTTGAAACAAATAAGAGGGTACTTATCTTTTAGCTTAGATCCTTTCTTTAGTCCTCGTACAAATTGCACCAATTCGGATTCAACATCAGAGTCATCATTGTTCGTATTCCATTCTTTCTCCCTTTTTGATTTTGAGGCCTTGAATGCTGCATCTTTGAAACTTGGGCTTCCTTTTCTCATCTCATAGGCAATGAGGATTCCATGAAGTTCATCCATCTTGAGAGTGTCTAGGTCCTTCATTTCTTCTATAACAATTACTTTGGAGTCAAATCTGTCTGGGAGAGATCTTAAGACCTTTTGAACAATAGTGCTTTCTTCAATGTTTTCTTCTAATCCTTTAAGAGAGTTGACCACTTCAGCTATTCAGAGAAAGTATGATGCAATATCTTCTTCATCATTCATTTTCAAACTTTCATATTACCTTCTATGAGTTTGAAGCTTTGCCTTCTTAACTTTGGAGTCCCCATCGTATAAGCTAATTAGCTTATCCCATACTTCTTTGGCCGAGTTATAATTCATGACTTTTGTAAATTCAGAATCAGTGATTCCACTCAGATCGGGGCGTATCTAGGTTTTGAGATGGATGCTGGGTCTATAAAATCTCTGGGAATTCAAATGACAAGTCAATCTTATAGGAAAAGGGACTGGTATGATCTCCCATCTAGAAAAGTAGTACGTAGATAATACTTCTATCGCGGGTGAGGTAGCAGTGGATTGGATGGGGAGTCTAGTTATTTTCTGCCGGCTGGGAAGGTAAACCATAAAGACTCGGTGCATTGAAGCATCCCGGAAAACTCACTTCTTTCCTCGGTCTTATGATTCTCCTTCCCACCATCCCCATATCATACTATGCCCCATATCATACTATGGTTGAAATATATCCCATTCATGCTTTGCTCTGCCTTGCCCGCCAATGCCAATCTTTCTTCACAGGACGGAGAAAATGAATCAACGGATAGATATGAATCCGAATCAGACGGATTACAATCAAAGGGCATTTGCGCTCGTTAGATTTTCACTTATTTCCCCCCCACAAGAACCCTAGCAATCCGGATATTGCTAAGATTTAGCCATCTTTAGACAACTCTGGAGTTACATCCCGCCAAGGGTTGCTGGAGACCTGCCAACCTAGGCAAGGGGGTGTGCTGGCTTTACTTTAGACCTACCAATCTGGGGGCCTACTGCTGCAGTTTACCTTTTACGAACTGCAGGCAGATAGATACCACTTTGCTTATGAATGATTAATCCAAAGCGATTGCGAAGACCTAGGCCAACTTAGCCAAAGAACGAACACGATCTTTTGATTTTCATACGATGCATGCCACAACAGACATATTGCTGGTGGGGACCAGACCCCTTTTGCATGGAGGTGGGTCAATTCCCATGCTGCTGGGATTATCGCTTAACCTACGTATTTATATTACAGGAGAGGAGACAAGGGAAGGGGATATAAACTTACTGTTTTGACTAGGTGATTTATACTACCTGTTCTGACTAGGTTCAGTACAGACTTAAGCTACTTCACGACATCCTGCCTTTACTAGGGAAGGGGATATATTCAGACTGTTCCGACTAGGAAAGGAGATATAAACATCCTTAAGCTACTTCACGCCATCCCCCAGACTGTTTGACAAGGGCGAACCTACAAGTCAGATAGTTGTCAGTTGGACCTACTGAAAGATCCATTACTACAACCCACTTTGACTAAAGGAAGACTGTTTCACGTATGGTCAGACTCAGCATAGAGCTACACACACAGCATTAGCACTTAGTATTAGATATGTTATTACTTCATCTATTTATCGAGCCTCAGTCGTGCTTACAAAGTTGGTCGATAAGCCAGCCACATTCGGAC
This sequence comes from Pinus taeda, assembly GCA_000404065.3. NCBI lineage: Eukaryota > Viridiplantae > Streptophyta > Pinopsida > Pinales > Pinaceae > Pinus > Pinus taeda. Next base: position 154,495 of record APFE031382346.1, on the reverse strand, counting down.
TTATTATTACTTATGTTAGAACCTTTACTCAGTCTTTTATCTAGCCAATATGATTATTGCTTCAGAGTTTGTCCGTATTCGTGTCGTGCTTACAAAGCTTTGTTAGTTTTTTATTTTTGTGCTTCCAGAGTTTGTAGCTACATTGCCATTCTTATTACTTATGTTATTACTTCACCAATTACTTTATCCTGCCAATATCCAGCCAATACGATTCTTGGTTCAGAGTTTGTCCATCAGCCAGCTACCCACACAGTGAGAGATAGAGAGATAGAGATACACTTACAGATAGACAGATAGACAGATAGACGGCTTCTTGTGCACTTACTCACTTATTCTTATTTATTCTATATAGAACTTATCTCTTACCCAGGCTTCGCTCAGGGACACACACCACACATGACTTATGTTTTTATTTATCTCATTACTTCATACAGCCAACACCAAGCAGACACCCCCACAAATGCATGTTTGGTTGTGGGAAAGGGTTGTTTGCCTATTTGTGTGCAGATCTGAAGCAGAGATTGGAGATCAAGCTATTTGGATCAAGATTGCTCCACTTGGGTCAACATCAACCACCGGTCTCTTGTCAGTTTTTTCCCTTCCTTTTGTGTTTCATATAGTCATATCTTAGCCTAGGTCAATATATGCCTACCCTCACTTTCTCTGATTCGTGGGTGGGCATCGATCTATTGAAAGGAATGTAACTGAATCCATCCATCGCTCATCTGATCCAATCTATTCTCCCCAAGCATAGGAAACAGTCATTATATATGTCATTATGCATATCAATTGACTTATTGGGTGGGGGCGTTGCTCAATATTCCAAACCCTCTGCCACGGTCAAATGGCCAATCTCGTAGGGTGCCCCCGGCAGGCCTCGATGTTAAGGAGAGGGAAAGATGTTCAAACCTCCGCCAGGACAGTAGTTGAAGGGTTGGAAATGCATTCAAAGGTCATAGGTCAAGCAAGTAGTTCAGGTATCAATTTATGGGGTACTAGGTCTAGTATTAAGCGGGAACTATGCAGTGGTGTAGTAACAAAAAGGAAGGTCTAGATGAGCTAGAGTCCAGCCAGAAGCCAGCAAAGAACCCTTCACCAGCCCCCAACCTTAACAGACCCGAACCATATGAAATGCATAAGAACATATCTCGAATGACGTAATTACGTATATAAGGAATGACTGGAATCATGGTCGAAATGACCAAGGAGACACGAACTAGTCTTTCTTCTCCCCGTACGGATGGTTGAGCCTTAAAGCGTAATGACATATATAATAGCCACAAGGTAGATCGAGCTATCGAAAGACTAGAATGACCATAATGATCTTTCCTTTCGTCTTGATCTGTTGGAAGAGTGGAAGGAGCTATGTACTCATTTAAAACCGAATGCCAAACTTTAGGCCTAAGGGACATTTGTTAATTTTAGGTATGTTCTATGCTGGAGCAATTTATTTAAATTTTCACAGTTAGCAATCACATCAACATTAAGATAAACTGCAGATAGAACATAAATATAAATCGCAGAAGACAAGCCAATGCAAGAGGACACAAGATATGGCGCAAGCTAGGGAAAAACCCCACAATGTGTGGGGAAACCCTTTGATCAAATCTTCTTTTATCTTCAAAGTTCAGCAGAGAATGAGAGAGAGAGTACATTTACAACAGAAGTCAATACTTTGACTTGTCTAGATCTAGCATAGATCATTTCGTATCATGATGAGATCAGTTGAAGACATTCTGCTTCAACTGATTCTCATCCATTTGCTGCACCTTACTGTGTAGCACCATCATGCTGTCTCATGACCACTGTGCTGCCCATGCATCATGTTGTCCATGATCTCATACAACATGCTGCCCATGATCTCATACATCATGCTGTCCATTACTAATATGTCCATCATCACGCTGTCTCATTTATCATCATGCTGTTGGGATTACCATCCTTGCTGCACCTCTGAGATACCTGTCCATATCAAGAATACTAGATCTGAATATTGTGATGGCAATTGCCAATGTATGTCTTCTTTTACAGGTATGAGAAACACTGAAACTTATTCAGATGACACCCAACGTAATCCTCATTACTGTTGTTTATAGCATCCTCATCACACCTCCTAGGTTAGGGTATGACTGTACCTCAGAGACTTACGGGACTGATAACCAAAGAGACCTTGCTGCTGCATTAATTTATTCAGGAACAGCAGATTAGGGCGGTTTGTGTTACCATTCATTGACTGCTTTGTACAGTGTATAAGATCTCTTCCATTTGCTGCGTATATGTATCTTCATGACCTGTGCATATATATACTGCGTATGCTGTGCGTATATATCTTCATGACCTGTGCATATATATACTGCGTATGCTGTGCGTATATATCTTCTGCGTAAGGTCTCCATCTATTAATTGCATTAGATCTCCCAGCTGTTCATACATATATTGCTTCATGACCTGTGCATATATATTTCTGCGTATGTGTCTCTATTACCAGCGTACTGATTTGCATATTAGGGCACTATTACCAGCATATATATGTATGTTTGTACTGCAGCTGATCTGCATATATCCTCATCAAGAACAGCGTGTATTGATCTTTATTATGAACAGCGTATAAGTCTCCTTGATCTGCGTTGGATCCTCATCATAAACTGTGTATAGGTTTTCATGAACAGTGTAAGAATGTCTTCTCTTACTGTGGCTAGGAGACTCCATTACAGGACTGCGGCTTAGGGCAACGTACAACAGCTAGGGCATCACTTGAAGACCAGCGTATCACACTTGGTGTCTCACTCCTCCAAAAACCCAAGACGTGGAGAGGAAGAGATCACTCAAGAATGTGTCTCCAAATGACATCAAATCCTCACCAATTTATACTAAAACGTAGATGATGAATAGACACGACGTTTGGGCTACCTGAGCCTACGTAAGCGCTGGTCGGCTTGATAATAATTATATAAACAAAATAAATTCATATCTCCATAAATACTTATCGGAATCGGATGATCTTTGGATCAATCCTACACCTCTCGACGAGAGGGATCCAATAAAAATATCAGCTGCCATAAATAAGCCGACCCACATGGAGCTTGGCCCTAGTTGCCAATTTAACAACATTAAATAGTAGGACATTCTTTTTTTCCAAAAACCAAAATTTGTGCCATCGAACAGAGGAGGTCTTCCTGGCACTTCTTGATTTCTCATTATGACTAAGAATCCTTCTTCTAGCTGTTAGGTTGATATGAAGAAGCTGGCTCTGATACCAATTGTTGGAAACACTGAGAGGGGGGTGAATGAGTATTTCTTTTCAATTGTTATTTTTTCCAGTTAAATTATTTATATTTAAAACACAAAATGAGAAATAGGAATAAATGCTTTTATTAATATAATCTTTACAATAAATCAGGTACAATATATATAAGGCTCCAATCTGTTGCCAAGCACCAACTTGGACTTTTTGTGAGGCTCTAACCTCTAGGGCACCAACCCTATCTTGTCAAGGCACCAACCTTGGATTTAGGCTCATCAACTCCAAGGACACCAATCCTTCCAATTCTGAGGCACCAACCCGAAGGGCTTTGACCCTGTAGTTTTTCATTATCAAGAAATGTTTTGATTGTATTACACTGCTCTCAAAAAGTTCTTCACTATGTTCTATCAATCTACAACTTCACTGCTACATCAATGACAACCTATTTTCGTATGAAGGAGTCTCCAATAATGTCTCCAAAATCTGTGTTGCGGTAACTGTTATGGGAGTGACTGCTTCTTATTGTCGTGATATCTTACTTCCAAGAAACAAACTCACAATCACTTCAATGCTGGTGCTGTCTACTGCTCCCTTCAAACGATGACAGATGAAACTTTATTTCCTTTCACATAACTGTTCTTCAAAATTGCGTTATGTACTTGATTAATTCATCACAGGTCCGAGCCTTTCAAAGATTAACCCAATCAACAAAATTGCTTTGTCCTTCGGCTTCCTCCTGTCCTGCTGGACCTTCGGTTTCCTTCTATCCTATTGGACCTACGACTTACTTCTGTCCTACTGGACCTATGACTTATTTCTGTCCTTCTGCTTTTTTCTTTCTCACTCGATCTTTGGCTTCTTTTGTACCTTCATTGTCTACCAGACCTTTGGCTTTGTTGACCTTTCGACTTCTTCTTTCGTTCGCTTGACCTTCTGGCTTCCTCTGTTCCTTCAAGTTCACGAGTTGTGAACTGTTACCTTTTCTCTGTGATAGATGCCCGAGATACGTTACCCATATGGAGGCCCCACATCCCACGTCATCACCTTTAATCTTGCAATCAAAATTTCATGAGAATCAGAGTCCTTCCTTTAATCCCGCAATTGCAACTTCATAAAAATCGGAGGTTTTACAAGTGTGCACATGCTCTGTCTTCCGATGGAACGGATGCGATATTCAATGAACTGTTTTTAATGAATCCATCGGGTCCACAATATTATCGCAATCGATAGTTTGACATTACTTTGAAACTAGTGATACCGCGGATGTGAAATTGTATAAAGTCATGTTATAGTGGTGCAGCAGGTCTGCTATATGATATCGCAATTGGAGGTTTTACCATCGTTACATCTCTTCAAGACTTGCGATATGCAATGGATGCAATATTTCTTTAGGATGTATTATAATGGTGCAGCGGGTCCACAATGTTATCGCAATCGAAGGATTTGTGGGACTTCGACTGGCACATGGATTAATAAAAATGACCTTAACCCCCACAGTTGACCATGAACTAAGGGTTGACTATGAGATCAACGACTAGGATTCAGTGCGGGACTTCAGCCACGATCAAGGAAGTCCATACTTTCCTACCCCTGCTCTTTCGATAGCTGTTGCTCCTGTGACTTGTTTCTTTGATAGCTTTCGATAAAATTTTCATCTTACTCTTTGGCTTCTTGCTCTTGTTGCTTTACTAGATCTACTGCATCATTTGCTATTCAATTACTGATCAATTGACCTCCTGCTGTTCAATCCACTTGGGTCCTCCATCTCATCATATCATCATATATCAAACTTTGAGCATTATGACCAATGCGCATCAATGGGCAATCATGTATCAAGGAATTTTCCATCACAAACACTGCTATATTGACATCAATGACAGCCTAGATTAACAAGGGATTGGTTAGCATGGTACCAAATGAATCGCGACATATATTAAAGGACAAGGCTCCAACGACATTTGACAAGGAGGATTTTCAAGAGGTGGAAGACATCGTTCTTGATGGTTAGTTTTGGACAAGTGTGAGGAATGTTTTGTAGTCGCCAAGCCCATTTATAAGATGATTCGTTTTCCAGATACAAATGTGCCAGTGATAGGGGAGGTGTATGAGCAGATGGATAGCATGCTAGGGAAAATAAAAGATATTGTTGAGCAAAGATCCCATCTTATATGATCATATTCACAAACATGTGGTCAAAAGGTGGGATAATCTTAATGTTCCACTCCATTCTTTGGCGTATGTCCTTACGCCAAAATACTACTCTCCATATTGGTTGGCCTAACTTGCACCTAGGGTGGGGTTAGGAGGAAACCCCATACAAATCCAGAGGTACAAACCCTTAATTAAATCTGTGGGTAGTATCGATAGGGGAAGATTCTTCTCCTAGATGGTCCTAAGTCGGTAGCCAACAACCCTTTGCAGCCACTAGATAGCTTGATGTGCCACTATCTCTGCCACATGAGCCAACCATGTGGTCTCGTGCCTATCTGTCATGATCATATGTTTGAAGGTGGGCCTTCCAATCCTGTAGGTATGGATTTTCATTGTGTAGTTGGGTATTTTTGTTTACTTATCATGGAAATTTTGGGGCATGGATTGGTGGGGGTATTCGACGGAAAGAGTTTTGGAAATATTGAGAGGGGGGTGAGTTAGTATTTCTTTTCAGTTGTTACTTTTACCAGTTAGATCACTTATATTTAGAACACAAAATGAACAATAAGAATAAATGCTTTTATTAATTCTTTACAATAAATCAAGTACAATATATGTAGGGCTCCAACCCTAGATGAAGACACCAATCTTCAATATCCCCAGCTCCAACCTATTGCCAAGCACCAACTTAGACTTTAGTGAGGCTCCGACCTCTAGGGCTTCAACCCTATCTTATCCAAGGCCCCAACCTTGATTTTAGGAGCACTAACTCCAAGGACTCTAATCTTATATTTGCTAAGCACCAACTTGGACTTTCCAAGGCACCACACCCTTGTCAATTTTTGAGTCACCAACCCTATATCTGTTTTAGGCTCCAACTTGGTTTCTCTCACCATGGCATTTTTACCTGCTTTAAGTGCTAATAAAAGATAAAAAAATTGTTATAGGGAGCTTGGGATTTTTCCCATGGTATTCGCCTTCCTAATTTAGAGGAGGGATTCTTGTGGGTGGCCTAATATTTCTTCTAGTATTTCTTAGCATTGTAGCTTTTAATTTCATATTGTGCATGCTTAAAATCAACACATTTCACTCCACATGTAAATTTTTACTAATCTTGTATTTAAATTTCCACATGCATACACTTCCAAATTGTAAACTTGAGAAAATCTCATCTTATGTGTAACATTTCATACTTTGACAAGTTTTAATTGTTTCATAGTTTCATCAAGTATATGCTTTGTTACTTGGTCAATTTATGCTATATGTCATGAAAACTATTGGAGCACTATCATTTATTTGAAACAATTGTAGCTTAAAGAAATCTATTCCATTTTATTTGCTTATTTTCCATTCAATGGTACAAACACATATGAGCTTATTTACATTCTAGCCTCTCAAGTTTTGCAAACTATTTCTCTTTGAAGCATTTGCATTTGCATTAGTTTAATTTGGGGAATTAACACAATTTTCACTTGATCTAGGCATTTTAGTATAGGAAGGCCCCAAGCCTCACTAAAAATTATCTCCAACTTAAGTTGGTTGAATAGACTTTTAGAAACTCTCTATCTCTATTGACTCCTCATTATGAGATCCAAATAACTGGGCGAGGATGAAGACTAGAGTTCAATAGTAACTTTGCCGTAGCACTAATTAATAAAATAAACCAAGAACAACATTCCATCACATTTGTTTTGTTTGCAAAGTTCTTACGCTTTTTGCTATCTTGATGGTTTAAAGTCTCAAATTCAAACCTTATTTCAAGCTCACTTTTGATGCAAGCATTGTAATCCCTTTAATTTTGCAATAAGTTTTAATTTTCTTGTACTTGGAAATTGGTTTATCTTTTGGTTTAATTGCATATTGTCATTAATGGTTGATTTCACTTTCAAGTACTATTATTTTGGGGTTGTAAACTTAATTGCATGTTGTCAGCTTGGTCTAACATTTGAGTTCTTTTATCATCTCATTCTCACAAGTAGATTTCTAATGGTATATTTTTGAGCAAGATAGTTTCCATGCTTTGATTTGTAGACTTATTCATCTTAAAAGCATTTATAATATCTTGTGCTAACAATTTATTGTTTAACTTTTCAGGATTATTTTGGGTTTCCATTTGAAAGCATTTCACTTCATTTTAAGCAAATACAATTCCATTTCTTAAAGAGAAATACTTTGAAGGCACTGGTTGTTTATGTATTTCACGCTTATCTTATGTATTAATGGTTATTGTTCACATCAGTTTTGCTTATAAATCTTAAAGAAATAATTTATTTAACTTTAACAATTTTTCTAGAAACTCACATCTTTTTAACTTAACTTTTCATTAGGGACCACCCCCTTAGCTAACCTAGGAGATAGCTCAAATGGAGAGAGTCGGGATTAGTTTGACAACCCCTTCTCTGAGTTCCCTGCCACCAACCACACCTTGTGGGGTTGAAGGCTTTTCTCACTGACTTGTAGGTAGGTGTAGGCGACAAGGTCAACAGGCCTCATCTCCACAAGTCTGCCCCTATTTAGGTCAGCCCATTAGGTGAACAAGCATGTCTTTTGACCCCATGTTAACCATTATTAATACACCTAAAGGCCTCCTCATTTTGGCATCTCAATCTCACACATTCCTCTCTCATCATCTTATTGGTTCTTACATATTGAAGAAACATCTTCTCTTCACATGTGCGAAGGATTTCTTGGTAGCTCTGTTTTCTTTATGTTGACTTTCTATAGCTGACTTTGACTAGCATTGACCGAGGTGATTTTGGAAATATTTGGCTGCGATTTTTGTGGAAGATTCTCTATTTGGGTAGGTCACATCTTCTGGCACAAATTTTGAGGTTTTTTGGGCAGGTTGACCAATGTTCACTGCACTTTGGACCGCAAACTTTGATCGTAGAATGTTGACTAAATTTGACTAGTTTTTCATCTTTGATTTGGGTTTGACTTTGACCTGTTGAAGAGACAGTTTCTCGCTGTGCTGACCAAGAATTTTTGGAGGCTGTTTGATTGGTATTTTAACACTATTGATTTGATTTTCCCATGAAATCACTTGGTGGTTCGTTGTACTATGTGACATTCATTAATGACTTCTCTCGGGAGACATGGATATATCTCATGAAGTTAAAAGATGAGGTATTTGACAAGTTCCAGGAATTCAAAGTTGAAGTGGAAAACTTGACAGGTAAAAAGATCAAGATATTGAGATTTGACAATGGAGGAGAATACACCTCAAAGGAGCTTGTTTTTTTTTGCAAGCAAGCTAGGATTAAGAGGGAGCTAGATGTACCCTCTAATCTACAAAAGAATGGTGGAGCAGAACAAAAGAACATAACTATTGAAGAATCTGTCAAGGCCAAGATGCATGATTTGGACTTGTCATCATTTTTATGGGGCAAAGCATGACTGTGTACATTAAAAATTGAAGTCCTGAAAGTTATAGAAGATATGACTTTTGAAGGAGCCTTCTCAAGAAGAGAGGCAGAGGTTGGGCACATGAGAATCTTTGGTTGTCCTGTATATATTCACGTTACTAAGGATAAAATGAGTCTTGAGGAAAGAAAGGAATACTTTTTGGATACATAGAATCTTCAAAAACCTACAAAATATACATTCCAGAGTAGCGCCAGATTGAAGTTAGTCGAGATGTCACCTTTGATGAGAAAGTGGCATATTGGAGTTCTAAGGAGGTCTCCGTAGATTCCTTGGAAGAAGTTAAACATGATGTACAAAATGTACCAGAAGGCCAAAAGGATCTCAAGATCCATCAGAGCCAGTGCTAATTCTAGAGATCAAGTAGAGTCCAACATTGCTTAGATCCATATTAGAAGAGGCAGAAGGACTTGTAGCTCTTGATGGTACATCCAGAAAAGTGAAGAAACCTAAAAGGTTCTCTAGCTATGCATCTCTCATGACAAAGCTTGTTGATGAAGAGCCTTCCACATATGAAGAAGCATCCAGTCAACAAGTGTGGAAGGAAGCAATGAATGAGGAGTGCCAATCAATCATGAAGAATGATGTTTGGGAAATTGTGCCAAGGCCTGAAGGAAAGTTTGTGGTGACTTCCAAGTGGATCTTCAAGATAAAACATACTGCAGATGGTAGTATTGAGAAATACAAGGCGAGGTTCGTGGATATAGTATTGTTCGAGAAAGAGGTAGAAGACTATGGCGAGGCTTTTGCTCTAGTTGCCAGGTACACCTCCATTAGATTTATCATTTCTTTTGCTACTGCATTGGGATGGAATTTGCACCAAATGGATATGAAGACTTATTTCCTCAATGGTGTGATTTAGGAAGAGGTGTAAAATGAGGCTTGTACCTAAGCAATATGTCTTCAGAAGTTGTTTGCAGGAATGTTCGGCCAAGAGTTGGAACTGGCGGTGATACACTGTGATAATCAAAGCCGTGTGGGGCTTTCAGAGAATCCCGTGTTCCATGACAGGTCAAAGCGTATTGAGATCAAGTACCACTACATCTGTGACGTGGTGCAAAGGAGAGCAATAAGGCTCGAGTGCATCTCCACCGATGAGCAAACATCTGATATTCTAATGAAGCCGTTTCCAGGCGATAAGTTTGTGTACTTCAGAGACAAGCTGGGGCTTGTGGGGATCACCCCTCTCGTTGAGAGAGTGTTGGTTTGTCTGCAACACGGATGGACATTCACCCGAAAGGGAGAATGGGTCCAAGTGACCCTAATTACACACCAAGCATGGTGGAGTGAGGTCCTTCAACGTCTAGACACACCGGAAGGGTGGAGTGATGTCTTGGACCCTAATCACACACCGTGTAGGGTTGCGTGAGGTTCGGTTTAGCATCTAGATCCAATCACCAACGAAGAAGGGGTTGAGTAAGGTCTTGGCCCAGAGTGCTCATCGTGAAGGGTGAGTGAGTGCTTGCTAGTTAAGAGTCTCAAGATTTTGGCCTAGGTCGTGGCCATGGGATTCAAGGACCAATCACTCTGGAGTCCGGACTCTGGAGGAGTGTGTCCTGATATGTTGATGACATTGCCATGGGTTTGGTACCACCCCAGGTGTGGACACTAGTAGATGCTGATGATAGATGATGATGCTGGTAATAATGGATAACCTTTAATGAAATTTGTTCAATTTGAGAACATTTCTGACAATGATTATGAATACCTCCCTAGTTAAGTGGGAGTATTGGATTTGTAACTATGGTTGGTATTCATAATGTACTTGTGGTCGTTTGATGTAATTATATTTATCATTTTAAAGCATATTTTTAAATACTCGAGTCAAAGGAATTTTTTTTTGAGTTAGTCTTATTGCGACTTTAAAAGATGTGCGATTAGGGTTAGCATAATATTTCTGAAATTTTGATAATTACTTTGGATGTAGATCTTCTTTTATCTTATTTCAATATATCATTCAACATTATACTTTAGAAATTCAAAATAGAGACCACATTGCCCAAAAGTGAGACAAGATTTACCTTGGGAATACCCACTACGGGGAAAACCCAACAACCTTTTCAATAGAGAAATTCTTTTTATTCAACAAGAGACATGCCTAGACCTATTATCAAACTTGGTCTTCCCCTCCAAGTCAAGACACCCAAACTGATCCTACACTTCGTTCGGCATATCGTATCCATAATTTTCTAGTAGCCTAGAATTGTCCAGTAGCCCGAAATTTCGGCCCCCCACAACATAATCCCCAGAAATAGTGTGAATCACAGAGAGAAACTTTTATCCACAAGTGTGAGTTGATGAGAGAGGAGAGAGAGAAACTCAACCTTCTTTCTTTGTCTTTCTTCATCCTTCTTGACCTTGTTCGCTTGCCAAGAAGCCGTCTTTAGAGAGGAATGCAAATCTTCCAATGAGCAGCTCGAGCTACCTATATATAATGGTTTGTCTAGGGTGAATGGATGTGTCTCTTGGCTAGGGTTGACTTGACTTTGAGGGAAGTCGACTTGTCACTTTTTGGAGCCAAAAATTAGATTTCAAAAATTAAAATTTGCATTTTTTAAAAGTCGCAACGGGACTTTGACTCAAGATAAATTTCTTTTTTGACTGGAGCATTTATGAATATGCTTTACAATGATAAATACAATTGCATCAAGTGACAAAATTTATGAATATGCTTTACAATGATAAATACAATTGCATCAAGTGACAAAATTTATGAATATGCTTTACAATGATAAATACAATTGCGTCAAGTGACAAAAAGTACATTATGAAGACTGACCATAATTACAAATTCAACACTCCCTTTTAACTAGGGAGGTATTCATAATCACTGTCATAGATGTTCTCAAATTGAACAAATTTCTCTAACGAAAAAGGTTATCGATTATTACCAACATCATCATTTATTATCAACATCTGCTAGTGGCCATTTTCAGGGCGGTACCAAACCCATTGCAATGTCATCAGGATATCAGGACTCACTCCTCTAGAGTGATCAATTATCGAATCCCATAGCCACCACCTAGGCCAAAATGCTAAGACCCTCAACTAGCAAGCACTCACTCACCCTTCTTGGTGAGCACTTTGGGCCTAGACCTCACTCAACCCCTTCTTTGTTGGTAATCGAGTCTAGATGCTGAACCAGACCTCACTCCACCCTTCCTAGTGTGTGATTAGGGTCTAAGACCTCACTCCACCCGTCCGGTGTGTGATCAGGGTCTAGATGGTGAAGGACCTCAATCACCATTCCTGGTGTGTGATCAGGGTCCAGGTTCTCACTCCACCACCTCTGGTGTGTTATCAGGGTTCTCCAAGAGACACTCACTCAACACTACTTGTTGAGCCCTCTAGGTCTCTTGGACCCATTCTCCCCATCGGGAGAATGTTCATTTGTGCTACAAACATATCAACATTCCCTCTCAATGAGAGGGGTGATCTCCATGAGCCCCAACTTGTCTCTGAAGTACACAAACTTGTCCCTTGGCAAAGGTTTCATCAGAACGTCGACTGTCTGCTCATTGGTGGAGATGTACATGGGCCTAGTCGCTCTCCTTTGCACCATGTTATGGATTTAGTGGTACTTGATCTCAATATCATTCGACTTGTGATGGAACAAAGGATCCTCTGAAAGCTTCACACAACTTTGAGTGTATGGACGTCAGTTCCAACTGTGGGCTGAATAGTCCTACAAACGATTTCCGGAGCCATACTACTTCGTTACAAGCCTTATTGGCTGCGATGTACTTTGCTTCAACAAAGTTGGGTGCAATCGACCTCTGTTTCCTACTCATCCACGTTATCATAGCGGATCCCAAATTGAAGCACACTCCTGAGGTACTCTTCCTGACTTTAGAATTTCCTGCCTAATCTGTGTCTGTATATACCTGAAGTTATACATCCTTGTTTGCAACATACTTCAAGCCATAATTCACTGTACCACACAAGTATTTTAATATGTGCTTTGTCGAAATCCAATGCTCTTGTCTTGGTTCTACTTGGAACTGGCTTAAGTTGTTCACAATAAAGCAAATGTCCAACCCGATGTTAATCAAATACATCAACATACCAATCAATTGTTGGATTTACCAATTTGGAGTCAAAGCCTCTTAACTTCTTCAAGTTAGTCACTATGGGAGTCGCCATGGATTTGTAATCCATCATACCGAATCTCTGAAGGATCTCTAACACATACTTCCCTTGACCAAGGAAGACTTCACCAAGTTTCTACTATGTAACAAATGGAATTTATATAAAAATAAACACAAATAATGTAAAAAACAACAAATAAGATAAATTATTAATTAGTTCGAAATTAATGAAAAGGTATGTCCCTAAAGAACATAACTATTCGTGAAAGGGTACCTACATGGCTATATATACAAGACCCTAATTCTCATTGTATCATCATTCTTCATACATTTTAATATATAATATTTGTATCCTCAATGGATATCTTTATATTCCAAGTCTTCTGGAGTATTTAACGAGAAGTACGAACTTTGTTCGCTTCATTTGGTATCAAAGTTATGCTTGATCTGGCCTTTGGTCATCAAGCTATCGTCAACCTTGTTGTCGTCGAGATTGAAGCATTTTGCTACACTTTTGGGAGTTTTTCCGTTGCTAATTCATTAGAGGCGTTTGGCCATTAAGAAAATAAAGAAAAAAGTACATATAAGGATTAAAAAATAAAAAATTAAAGGAAAAAAATCATATAAATATAAATATATATATATATATAGTCTGGTGTAAAATTTGAAGGAGAACATTCATATATATAAAAAGGTTCTACATTATTGATAAAAAGTGCATGATAAAGTTAAGAGTGAATCTTCCAAATATCTTTAAAACTATACGTAAGAGAATGAAGAGTATATAATATTATCTTGATTCTTCATTAAGTGGTTCATAAGCCCATGGTTTTAGCAACCCATGGCAATTGCCCATGGTATTTTCAAGGTAAAAGAAAAACAAAAGGAATGCAAAAACTCTATATGTGAATGGTAAGTTTTACTTTTACGTGGAGAAAATTAACTAAGTCAAAGGAACATAAGTGGACATATATTTTATATTATACCCCAAAGTGATGAATAGTTGCGTTTCACTAGGGTTGTAATTTTTCAAAAAGAAAAAGAAAATATTATAAATAAAAGATATATAAAGAGAAGTTTTATATTATAAAGGGGTATTTTAAAGAAAAGTTCATGTAAAAAAGAAATGAGAGAATATAAAGTTAAAAAAAACATATCAAAAATTTAGAAGGTTACATGAAAATATATCTCTTTATATAAGTATAAAGAGAAACATTCCAATATATATAAGTGAATATAAGAAGAGGGTAGTATTAAATTTTATTCCTTTGTGGATTAAAGGTAAATAATATATTCTTATAAAACATAAAACAGTGAATTTGGAGAATATTCCAATTGATAGCTAAGTGTTCACAATCCATAAAATTAAAAGAAGTTTTATATATTTAGATCACATAATACCTTAATTCATCTCGACAAAACAAATGGGATCAATCATTGAAAAAAAATGATGGAGCTCAATTTTAAAATGACGAAGGAAGAAAGGTTTTCCTATAAGGGTCTTTTACAAATCACGGAGTAATTACATTAAAAGGAAGTATCCAAGGAAGAGAAGTTAATGTCACTATTAGCCTGAGCAACTATAAAAATTATATCAACATCAACTTGGGAAATCAACTATTAATTCTAGATCTAAGCATTGGTGTAAGGAAAAATATTTTTGACCAAAAAGAGTATAAAATTAGTTATCTACAAGTAACAATAGGTCATTATGAGTACATATGTCAATTTCATGTTGTAAGGACAGATAAAAATACTGACTTCATACTCAGTCAACCTTGGTTTAAGGATCTGGCTACATTCATGTTAAACATAGAGAAACAAGTTTTGACATTTCCTTATAAAGGGAAGACGGTCACGTTTCGAGACATAACAAGTAAATCAAAATCAATAAAATCTTCATTAGAAGACCTTGAGGATATCTCAGACTTTATGTTTCAAGATAACAAAAAAAATAATATCAAAGAAACAAAAAGGGCTTGAAGAAGTCATCTGCAGCAAAGACATAAATTTCGCGCCTTAGAGATCACCAAGAAAAACTACTCGAACAAGTCAAGAAAGTTAAAGCATCAAAGAAGGAACTCAAAGAGTGTTTATTAGAACAAGAAGAAGAAAATTTACGTTTAAAGAGCCTTAACCAAACATTAGTAGAACAAATTAAGTGTTTAAAAGACGAGAAGCGTGAAGGCCAAAATAAATTTGACTCGGAGAATGAGGAATCCTTACGTCTCAAAAATCATAATCAAAATCTGCTCAAATAGATTAAAAAACTTAAGGACAAAAATAAATCATTGACTAATAGGTTCAAAGAACTTGTCGCAAAGGAAGCATCAAAATCTTCAGATGTAGTAGCTCAAGCTAAAGAAAAAAACATCGATCCCACTAATCTCACAATTCGGGCAAATCCAAATCCTACTAAAGTAAAGACATACTCAGAGGTTGTAGTTCAAATGACAGACACCCCAAATGAGGATTTAGTAGTCAAGTCAACAACAACAATGCTTAAAGGAAATCAGGAAACTGCCATAAAAACGTTTAAGGAAGTTGAAACAAGAAAATTTGCTTATCTACTTCCGAATCACAAGAGTAGACACCTTAATCAATCTGCATATCTATATAATGCAAAACATAAACAAACTTATGTTCCAAAGAAGATTGAAGTGAGCTCAATCCGGTCATACGATAACTATTCACCACACATCTCCAAGGATCAGAAGATTTCCTAGAAGATTAATCTAGGATGGTTTGATCTGTTTTCAGTACGACAATTCTGTCTATCGCTCAGAACATATATCGTCTTGTATCAACAAAGATGAAAGCTTAGAAATAAGAAGATATGCTGATCAACAAAAGTGAACTGACCCTTGATCATGAGCTTTGAGGACAAAGATTTTTAAATGGGAAGGCAATGTAGCAAACTAAATTTATATCAAAATACACACAAATAATGTAAAAAACAACAAATAAGATTAATGATTAATTAGTTCAAAATTAATGAAATGGTGTGTCCCTAAAGGACATAACTATTCGTGAAAGGGTACCTACCTGGGTATATATATAGGACCCTCATTGTCATTGTATCATCATTCTTCATACATTTTAATATATATAATATTTTGTATCCTCAATGGATATATTTATATTCCAAGTCTTTTGGAGTATTTAACGAGAAGCACGAACTTTGTTCACTTCATACAATACTTTTAATGCCAAGTAATAGTGCATCAACGCAAGATCCTTCATGTCAAACTCAGAAGCCAATTGTTTCTTGCACTTAATGATAAGAGGCTCGACACTTGCCAGAAACAAGCCATCTACATGTAATAGTAAGATCACAGGTGCATTCTTCACAACCCTAAAGTAAAGGTTTGGATTGGCGTGATT
This sequence comes from Pinus taeda, assembly GCA_000404065.3. Lineage (NCBI taxonomy): Eukaryota > Viridiplantae > Streptophyta > Pinopsida > Pinales > Pinaceae > Pinus > Pinus taeda. The sequence continues at coordinate 138,205 of APFE031382346.1, read as the reverse complement.
TTTGGTAAATCCCAGTCTTGTCACATAACTGTCTATACGAGCATGCCAAGCTCTTGGAGCTTGCTTGTGTCCATACAAGATCTTCTTCAATATGCAAACATGAAACTCCTTTCCACATTCCTGAAGTCCTTGAGGTTTCTCCATGTACACCTCTTCCTGAATCACACTATTGAGGAAAGCGTTCTTCACATCCATGTGGTGCAAATACCATCCCAACGCAACAACGAGAGAAATGATGGATCTAATGGAGGTGTACTTGGCAACTGGAGCAAAAGTCTCATCATAGTCTTCAACCTCTTTCTGGGAGAATCCTCTAGCCACGAACCTTGCCTTATATTTTTCAATACTACCATCTGCAACATGCTTTATCTTATATATCCATTTGGATCTCACCACTGACTTCCCTTTAGGACTTGGCACAATTTCCCAAACATCATTCTTCATGATTGATTGGTACTCTTCATTCATTGCCTCCTTCCACACCTGCTAACTGGTTGCTTCTTCATAAGTGGAAGGTTCTCCATCAATGAGTTTTGTCATAAGGAATACATAGTTGGAGAACCTTTTTGGTTTCTTCACTTCTCTAGATGTGCCATTAGGAGTTGTATGTGCTTTTGGCTCTTCCAAAGTGGATCTAAGCCATGCTGGTCTCTTTTTTTATCTTTGTAACTATGACTAGTTCTGCTGGATCTTGAGGCGCTTCTGGTCTTCCGCTGCATTCTATAGAACTCGAGTGCTCTTCCCTTGAGGTTTCCTATTTAACTTCTTCCAAGGAATCTATGGAGACTTCCTTAGACCTCCAATATGCCACTTTCTCATTGAAGGTGACATCTCGACTAACCTCAATCCGACACTGCTCTGGAATGCATATTTCGTAGGTTTTTGAAGATTCACTGTATCCAACAAATATGTCTTTCTTTCTTGAAGGCTCAATCTTGTTCCTCTTATCCTTAGGAACATGAATAATGTAGGACAATGAAAGATTCTCGTGTGTCCAACCTCTGGCTTCCTTTTGGAGAAGGCTTCTTCAGGAATCATACCTTCCAGAACTTTATGAGGACTTCGATTTTGAATGTTAACAGTTATTCGTGATGCTTCGCCCCATAAGAACAACGACAAGTCCAAATTATGCGTCATGGTCTTGACAGATTCTTGAATGGATCTATTCTTTTGTTCAACTTCACCATTCTATTGTGGATTATAGGGAATAATTATCTCCTTCTTAATCTAAGTCTGCTTCCAGAAAGCCACAAGCTCCTTTGAGGTGTATTCTCCTCCATTGTCAGATCTCAATATCTTTATCATTTTACCTATCAAGTTTTTCACTTCAGCTTTGAATTCCTAGAACTTGTCAAATACTCGAACTTTCGTCTTCAAGAGATATATCCACATCTTAGGAGAGAAGTCAACGATAAATGTCACATAGTATGATGAACCACCAAGCGATTTTATGGGCATCGGACCACATACATCCAAATGAACCAAGTCCAAAACTTCCTTAGATATGTTGTCACTGTTTTGAAATGGTTTTTTGATGTCCTTCCCAAGTGCACAACCTTTGCATACACCATCATTATTTACTTGTAGTTCAGGAACTCCTGACACTTTCACTTAGTTCAGGCAATGCTCTAAAATGAGGATGTCCATACCTTCGGTGCCATATCTCACTTGAATCTGTTTCGTCATGTACTACTGCTTGATCTGGTTGACTCACAAGTCTATACAATCTTCCATCACGAATCCTAATAACCCTATCATCATTTATACTAAATCCTTCTGACCAAACAAGTACTTTATCATCCACAAAAGAAACTCTCTCCTTTATCTTCTAAACAAGAAACATAGACGATTATTTTTCAAACCCAATACATAAAGGACATTGTTGAGATGAACATTGTTCCCAGATTCCAGCTCTATGGATGCCTTTCCAACTCCTTTGACTGTATAGCTGTTATTGTCTCCCAATTCAACCCTTTGAGATAACTTCTTCTCTGTTATGCTTGAAAGATTCCCAGGCTCTTCAGTCACGTGCCTTGATGCACCACTATCTACCAACCACATTTCATCATCATTTGCAAAGGAAGATGTCAAAGCTGAGTAGTAGAATAAGTCTTTTTCACCTTTTGACTTTTTTGGTTTTTCATCTTCTTCAACTTCTGTTGCGAAAGCATGTTGGTTCCCTTTTCTTTTCTTGTTAGCCATATTAAGACAATCTCTCTTGAAATGTCCATATTCTTGACAACCACAACATTGCATCTTTGATAAGTCTTTCTTCTTCTTAGAGGAAGAAGATCCTTTCTTATGTTCAGGTCCAAGCTTCTTCCTTCCCGTGTTCTTGAAGCGAGTTACAATGGCTTGAACTTGTTCATCTTGATGATCTTTAGTCATCAATCTTGCTTCTTCTTGAGCACATGATGTCCATAATTGCTGAAATGAAGGAGATTCTTTCCAACTGCTTAGCCCTGTTGCAAATGTGTCCCATGATCTAGGAAGACCATTGAGTGTTGTAGTCACAAGCTCTTAATCGGAGATAGTTTCTCCAATAGCTGAAATTCGATAACCGATTTGCGAAATTTTCACGAACTATGAAGCCATAGTGTTGTCATTAAAATAATGTTAATTAATTTAATGAAAATTATGATGATGTAATAAAAATTAGATTGTAATGTGGTTAATGTACTATTGGTAATTGAAAATGAAACAATATTATAATGATCTATTATTTTCGTTATAATATTGTTTCATTTTCAATTATCATTAGTACATTAATCACATTACAATCTAATTTTCATTACATCATCATAATTTTCATTAAATTAATAAACATTATTATAATAATGATTAATATTAATCATTATAATGATTAATTATTATAATCATTATAATAATTAATTATTATATTTATTGTAATAATGATTAAAATTATATTTATTATGATTATTATGACATATTATTATCTTATTATTCTAATTATATACTATTTTATTATTAGCTATTATAAGTAGATTAATTACTTTACATTCTTTTAATTACTATATTCTAATTTTAGCTACATGTTTAATTAACTTTGCTTCACTCTTATTATTATTATTAATTATATTAACTACTTTACATTATTTACCTCTCTTTTATTTAATTTGACCGACATAACAGCTTTAATATTATAGATTAATCACTATTTATTTACATATTTGGTTAGTTAAATAAATACAAGATTCATCTGTGGATCTCCTAAAGATGGGCTATGATACTTAGCTTGAAACATCGATATAAAAATTCTCCACGCAGGATTCCAAACACTTTTCCAATGCAAAGTCGCGAAAACAAAAAAACCTTAATATTTGACTTGTCATCAACAATTAATTTGGGGACTAAGTCTATTTAATAGAAAACTAATATTTAATTACATTGAGTTTGCCCACATAATGGGTCAAATTGCCTCATCACCACCAAACTAGTCCAACATTGCACAAGGAAAATGTTTGGAAGTCAAAATCATGAAGAATCATGTTGATTTATCTTGGGAATGTTGAAGAATCTAGGGCAAACATAATTAAAGAGATTCTTCTTAACATGATAACAATTTGTGAAGTGTTTTTACAATTTATCTTAGCTAGATCTTTTTATCATTTCTCTGTGTGTGTTTACTTCATCAAATTGCTACCAAAAACAAAGAGACAAGAACACAAGATATTTGGCTTTTTGCTAGGGCCAAAACCTCTCCCTCTTGGAGAGGAAAACCGGCACAAAAATTCTTCTTATAGAGATTCCAATTGACGAATACCAAGACCATGACCCTTGACCTGCTATGCCACTCCAAGACCAAGACACCAATCCTCTTCTCTGTCACTGCTGAGATCATCCTCATTACTGCACCATTGAGGCCATCATTACTGCATCACTGAGATCTTCATTACTACTTCTTTACCATGTCAACGAGGTCTCTTGTCTTCATTGAGGCCTTCACTGTGACCTTGATTCTATGCTTTTATCAATACACCGAGAGCTTCATTATGATAATCACCATGATGACTTTTTCACCATATCTCCATCTGTACTTAGATCATCACTGTAATCTTGCTGAGATCATCATCACATTGACTGTGATCATGTCGAGAGTGTATTCCAAGGCTGTGATAATCCTTATCACCTTTTCCCTTTATGCCGAGACTGTAATCCTTGTCACTGCTTCTCAATATGTCGAAACTGTAACCCTTGTCACGGTCATTAAGGCTTCTTCTCATTATGCCGAAACTGTAACCCTTGTCACTATCATTAAGGCTTCTTCTCATTATTCCGAGACTGCTACAAAGATACCACTTAGATTCTCTTCATTATTAGTATGTTGAGACTATAGCAGTGCTTAGAGAGTATGCGGAGGTTACTAGAGACAGATCCGGACCCTTTACTGTGATATCCTCCGAGACTTTTAATCATGCCAAGACTATTAGTGCTTCTGTAGGATTCCAGAGATCTTCTTCACCACCGAAAGATAATGACCGTGCTTCCTTTCGCTGAGATGTTCACCACCGAGGAGGAGAGGACTATCATCTTTCTTCGCTGTGATCATCACCGAGGTTGATGAGGGTTTCCGAGATCCCGTACCCAACTGAGATCTTCTTCTTGCACCTCATACCCATCCGGAATTTTAGAGGAGAATGCGAGTTCTATACTTTTGTTTTGCGGATACCCTAGCCACATATTTATAGTGGTTTGTCCTAAAAAATAAAATGACTTGTCGAGTGAAACGTTGTGTCTATTTCCTTGAGTCGACATGACTATCTTTTATACATTTAATTCAATTTTGAAGCCGACATGGTGATCTCCTTGTCATTTTGCTTGTAGACTTCGTTGTGCTTGCTTTTGGAGGATTGATCTTGATCTTGGTCTTATGAGAAGCTCCTTCATACATGAATTGACTCTTTGACATATTAATAAATTCTAAAGACATCAAGAAGAAGTCTTTGTCCTAAAGACACTTCTTGCTCATGAAACCCATGTAACAAGGCATACAAAATAAATTTATTTTTCTTTTATTACATTATTTACAAAGATCAAATCATTATGAAGACTGAACCTAGTTACACTTTCTTCAACAGGGAAAGAGAGTGATCATCCTTGGGAATTCACTCCATTAGTTGAATACTAATTACTTCACTTTTAATGGCTACCTTTCTTATCATTATCTTAATCTTCTTGGAAATAGTAACCTCCAACAACTATATTGACCTTTCCAACGACTATTTTTGAGTTGACTTGACTTTTCTATGCATTAATGAATGCATTTACAACCACCTCAAGATCTCTAGCGTCCTTGCGAATTTGGAAAAACCAAGGCATGTGTTTGGTTCCTCTCATTCTTTAAACCAATTTTGACATATTATATGTCTATTTCCGACAAAAGTTTCCTTTGTTATGCCACGTGGAAAAGATAGGCTGCCACATCCTCATGCCCAAGTTGATGATCATTAATGCCCTTGAGGATAAAATTTCTCTGAGATCTGCCCAATGCTCCCCTTGTTTTTCCCCTGGAAAACCTGTAACATTGCTAATTGACCATCTTTGACCAATCATATCTTGATGCTTTCACCAAATGGAAGAATTTCATGTGGCATGTCATCCACTCACTGAGCTCTACAATCTGAGACCCTGTTGACTTTTTGACTTTTGAGACCACTTTGCCTTGGGAAATGTGAACTGCATCAAGAAGTGTGAAAATATCATTCACAGTGAGATTGCTATATATGAGAAACATCTGAGGGATACGACACTAGAGCCAAGGCCGCGTACAATCTCGAGAGACTCATAACCATGCAAAAAGACATAGGTGCACTTGTGATCACCACTACACTACAAGGATTCCACAAAACCATGAGTTCACATATAACTTACCTTAGGCCCTCCAATCCTATTAGGGATGAAAGAAACTTGTTGCAAACATTAAGGGACAAGGCATGGTCTAATAGAAGAAAGACTGACTCAATGTGACTCAGGGTCTAGGATGCCTATAAGGACTCACATGGTTTTTAAATGGCTTTTAACTTGTAACCTTTGGCTAACAATGGCGCTCAAGAATGTTGTACTGAATCTATAGGTACCACTCTAGAAAGAAGGGTAACATTCCCATCATATGACAAGAGGCTCCCTTGCCCACAAACCATACACCATATGTCAGGGTGTCAGAAAGACATGACACCAATGCAAATTTCTTGAATTTTTTAGCTAACTCATCCATTTGTGCAGTGGTAACTAGTGATGTCTTCCCTTTGCCTTACTTGTTGGGGCATTTTCCAACATAGTGACTGTACTTGTGACATGCAAAGCGCTTGACTTTGCTCATGTCCTTTTTCTTTATCTATGAAGATCCTCTTGCAGTCTGGTTTTGCTTGGCTTTACTCGTGCCTAGTGTTTTAAAAATCCGGTCAGTTCTAACTGGTAACTGGTTAAACCGGTAAATGGTCAAACCGATCGGTTAGCTAGCCCACTGGGTTAAACTTGTAGAAAAAACCCAGTTTGACCCCTCGTTTCGCCCAAAAAAAGGAAACACTGGTCCTAACCAGCCGATTTAGGACGAAACCGACCAGTTTATGGGAAAACGACCAGTTTTGTCATAAATCAGTCGATTAGAGACCAAGGCCACGAAGGACCTACACAGTGTAGCTTTCCAAGTTTGTGGGGTGTTTTGGAGGGAAAATAAGGGTTCTTTCCCTCCAAAAACACCCTCTCCAAGCCTTTAAAAGGACCTTCTCCCTCTCATTTGTCTCACACATCTCATTTGGAGTATTTGCGGGTTTGATTGGGAGCTTGGAGAGTGTTGATTTTTTGCTAGAATAGTCATCTTGGAGGCTTGGAGTTGGAGTTGGAGCTAGTTTGGAGATAGTTTGGAGCTGTCATTGGAGTTGGCATCTTCAAAAGGAGGTTAAGGAAACTAGTTTACGTTTTCAGGTAAGGATTTTCACTTGAAAATTTCTCTTTTGATTGCTGTCCATGTATCAAATTTTTTTGTGTTCTAAACTTTTAACTTCTATCATCTATGGTATCAATATCAAATCTCTAGTTCTATGCTATCAACTTTTGTAGGCTACATGTGCATCTGTTTTACTAAATTTAGCTTTGGTTTTCCATGTTTCTTAGTTACAATTTTTCTGTTTTTTTTAAAGTGGCAGATTTCTTTGCAAATTTTAATTATTTCAAGCCATCATGGCTCCAAAAGGCAAGGACTACATGGACTCATTGTGATTTGATTGATGGAAAAATGATATGCAAATTATGCCATAAACCTATTGGAGGTGGGATATTTTCAGATTAAAACAACATTTGGTTGGGGTAAGAGGCCAAGTAAAGCCATGTGATGTACCAAATGAAGTGTTAGGTCATATTAGGGTAGAATACCTTTCCATGCTTGAAAAGTTTCATGAGGAGAAGGCTATGGAGAAGGCTGTCCAAGATGACATTGCAAGGAAGAGGGAATTATTAGAAGCCATGAAAGAGAGTGGGTATGATGATTATGCGATTCAAGACTCCTCTTTTATCCCTTCCACCAATGACCCCTTTCACTATGTTCATCCTTTTTTTCGCCAACAATCAAAAAGAACAAAGAGAACAAACATCCAGAGTTATTTCTCATCCTCCCATCATTGCCTCTTCTAATCCCACTCCCACCCTTCCAATAAACATCCAGAGTTATTTCTCATCCTCCCAACATTGCCTCTTCTAATCTCACTTCCTCCCATCCAAGTCGTCAACCCACTTTGGATAGACATTGGAATAAACAAGGCAAAGAAACTTCTTATCAATACATTGCTAGATGATGGAATGATGCAGATATCCCATTTCTTGTTGCTTACTCACCTTATTACCAAGCTATGCGGAACTCTATTACAGCTGCAGGAAAGGGCTTCAAAGGCCCTAGTATACATGACTTGAGGGGAGCTCTTTTGCAAAAAGATATTTCTTCCATTGATGAGTATTTGGCTGAGTATAGAGATTCATGGCTCAAAACAGGTTGTTCCATCATGTCAGATGGATGGACCATTGGAAAGAACCAAACTATCATTAATTTCCTTATTTCTTGCCCTTAGGGAACAATTGATGCATCTGATAAGTTGAAGTATGCGACCCTTCTACTTGAGCTTTTGGATGACATTATTCAGGAAGTGGGGGAGCAAAATGTTGTGCAGATCATCATTGTTAATGCCTCAAACTATGTTCTTGCTGGAAAGATGCTTGAGTCCAAATATAGGACCATATTTTGGACTCCATGTTCTACACATTGCATAGACCTCATGCTTGAGGACATAGGCAAAGTGGAGTGGGTAAAAAACATTGTAGAGCATGCCAAGTGCATTACAAAATACATTTACAACCACTCATGGGTATTGAACCTAATGAGGAAAAACACTAGGGGCAAAGAGCTTGTTAGCCCTGCAATTGCGAGATTTGCAACTCACTTCCTCACGTTGTAATGTCTCAATGCTCAACATAAAAAGCTGCAGAAAATGTTTTCTTTGATGATTGGACTGAATCTCAGTGGGCTTGTAGACAAGATGGCAAAGACACCAAAAAGAAAGAGTTTGACAATTATTTTTGGAAAAGGTTTGCTGAGCTTGTGAAAGTTATTGAGCCCCTTGTTAAGGTGCTAAGGATGATGGATGGGGAAAAATTTGCCATGGGATACATTTATGAGGCTATGGATCGGGGAAAGGAGCAAATGTGGGCAGCGTACATGGACATGTTAGCTAAATGTGGCCGTCGTATATGGGAGATCATTGATAACAGACGGAACAATCAACTCCATCGTCCTATACATGCAGTTGGGTATTTTTGGAACCGAAAGTATCATTTTAAAGCTCGGTTAAGAGATGTGCAGGATGGGGAGGTTAGAGTTAGATTGATTGATTGCTTGGAGCGCATGGTCTGTAGCCGTGCAAACCAGTTGGAAATACATATACAACTTACTCTTTTCAGTATGGCAGTTGGTACCTTTGGCAAAAACTTGGCAAAGATGGCAAGAGATGTGGATCAACCAGGTAAGCAATTCCAATTTCCAATTTGTTTTTCTTTTCAAGTTAAATTGTTTACAAATTTACAATTGAAATTATCTATAAATACTTGTAATTTGTAAATAAGTAATGAAATGAACTAAGTTACTAATTAATGTCATTTTCTTTGCAGCACATTGGTGGGAGTCATTTGGCGGCTAGGGTGCTCAATTGCAAAAGTTTGCAATTAGAGTCCTCAGCCAAACTTGCAATGCTTCAGGTTGTGAGCGCAATTGGTTTGTTTTTGAGCGCATGCACACAAAGAAGAGAAACCGTTTGGAATAAAAACTGTTAAATAATCTTGTCTTCGTGCAATACAACCTTTGACTAAGGCGGAACCAAACTATGAACAATACACCTGAACTAGATGCCATTTTGTTGGACGATATTGATCCAACACCAGAATGGGTGGATGAGACTGAAGATCCTGTGTTTGATGTTGATTTTGATATTGACATGGCATTAGCGGGGGATGAAGCAACTTTGGTGGCGCCATCAGAACTAGGATCAATAGCTGCATCAAGGAAAGGCAAACAACCAATGGAAGGCACTAGTCATGTAGCTCGACCAACTCGTGCTTCCATTAGGTCCACTTCTATTGTTATTGGTGGTAATGCTACTGAGGTTGCAGATGAGGCTGAGCCATCATCAGAATCTGATCCAAATGATATCTATATAGCTTTTGCTAATGATAATGATCATGTGTCTAGTAGTGGTGATGAATTTGATGATTGACCATGTGTAGACTCTAGAGTCTTTGATGATTGATCATGTGTAGACTCTAGAGTCTAGAGTCTAGACTTGTAGTCCTATAGTGGGCCAATGGCCTGATAGCTTGTAGCATTGTTCTTGGACTTTATTTTCCATTTAGAGCCTCACTGCTTATGTATTTTGTTGATGATATGTATTGCATTCGGTGCCATTTTGATATATTCATGTTTACATTGTATATAAATGAGCAAACTTTGCATATTTTGTCTCTATTGGCTTGGAATCATGGTTTTAAATCTTAAAAATAGTTTTTTTCTTTAAAAATTAATTATTTAATGTATTTTTTTTAAAACCAGTTCGTTTAGACCTGACCAGTCCTGGTTCGAAACCCGATTCATTAGGTGGACCGGTTCGGTCACCGATTCCGGTTTTTAAAACTATGTTCTTGCCCTTGTTTCTTGCCTAGTAAGAGCAAGTTCCTCATCACCACCTCCACTTCTACGTTGTCCACCAAATATTGTATTGCCTTAAATCTCCCTTTTGGTAATTTTGTTCCACAACTTGGTCCAATTAGGAAGCTTCTCTCCAGAAATGATACTTGTTACATAGGTAGCCAATTGCTTAATACAACCACTTAGGGTTATCTTGACAAGTTGACCCTCATCCACGACTTCCCCAACACCTGACAATTGATCACAAACTTGTTGGATTCTTGTGACATATGAGGCTATAGTTTTAGATCTGTTCATCCTTTTGTTTCTTAGTTTCTCTCTTGACACCATCTTCATGTTTTGTTTTTAAATTTGGTATATCTTCATCAACAATGACCACATTTGGTGGGATCTATGCTTCTGTGATATGTGAGGGATTATGTGATACATCACAACGTCCAATATGATCCCTTTAGTGTTCACATCCTTTAGATTGTGTTTGTTTGCTTGTGTAGGATTCGAAGGAACTTGGACCTCATTTTTCTGCAAGTTCCCACAGGTTATTCATCATCAGAATAATGGTGATCCTCTCCTTCCACGGGCTAAAGTTTTCAGCCCCCTTAAGCCTACCTTCAAATCTCATATTAGATGACGCCATCTCACCAGATCGATTTTAGCTACAAAACCCTTGTTGCAAAATAAAATTATTTGCTGATAAACAATTTTGTTGTTGTAAAACCCTTTTGCTGTATGATCTGCCATAGAGTTTCTATTGCTCTGATACCATGTTAAATCTCTAACATCAAATCTGATTTATTTATATACCTCAACAATTATTTTATACCCAAAAATTATTTACTCAATAACATTTTAAAACTCTTGGAAAATAAAACCATTGGTATTTTAACTTTTAGAAATTAAATATGTAGTATAAATAAAATAGGGAAATCAATCACATTACAATGAAAAATTCTGCCCAAAGCAATCTTCCTCCACTTTATACAACTCAGGAAAATTACGGCCTAGACCCACAAAGAATATGTTATGGATATAATTCATAACAATTAGCTAAATAAAATAAATATTAATATTAAATACCTAAATGTTATTTAGGTTAAATAAATCACTAAATTAAGTGAGCCATTCACGAAAGGTCACCTGATGAGGTATAAAAGCAGGGTCCTCATTGTACATTCAAGCCTACAAGCTATCAAGTCCTTCATGCTTCAGATTAGCTTTTATGCTACAGTGGTACCAGAGCCATGGCACACGATATAATCATGCGGGCCTTTGAACGTAGTTCGTCGTACAATGTGCCATTACATTCACATCATGATTATGTTGAACAAATCAGTATTCAAGAAGTATTTCAGCATTTAGAAAACTCATGTGCAGAAATTAAAACATGTCAAAAGGAAATTTCAGTTGAAGAGGAAGGGGTTAGTGAAAGTGAAGAAGAAGAAGCTGTAGAAGATTCTGAAGATTCTAATTCAGAGACTGATTCTAAACCTAATAGGGAAGCAGAAAACGCCATAATTTATGAGATAAAGCATGTGCAGCAGTCTAATAGACAGCTGGGGACTGATTTAGCTTCTTTATCCATTGATTATGAGATGAACAATTCTAAGGGGTCGACACAACAACGCCTACATGATATTGCAAGGAAAAGGGAGCAACTACAACAACTAGGAATAGATCTTAGAACACAGTTTATTGCTAGGGCTGAGGTGGTGCAAATCCAAAATGGATTTGATGAGCAGACAAAACAGCACGCTAGCATTGTTGCGAACATTCAGGAGCAACAATTGGAAGAAACATAGAGACAACTGCGTGTGAATCAGATAGAGACCAATGAAGCATTATATGCGATAACTGTACAATGAGCCTTCCGTTTCTGTTTGCAATATAAGCGGACAACAGAGTTCCGCTGGCTTTGGGAAATAATTCGTAATCGCCTAATTAATTTGACTAAGTACATTGGATTGAAGGGAAACATAAAAGAGTTTATTAACGAAGCTGAGGGAAGTGACTGTTGTAAGAGAATTCAAAAGAGAAAATGGTGGACAAAATACACATCTCCAGCTCTGAGTCTGCTCAGTGTCCAAGCCAAATTGAAAGGGAGTCATTTTCAATTTCTCTATGTATGTGTGGTGCTATTCTCTTGTTGACGAAATATCTAGTTTCGCAATCCTCCAAATGTTTACACCACGACCAGAATGATGCATTACCATAGAATGGAAGTTTGTCTTCGACGACAACTCTTTATAAATAATTCCATGAGTCCACCAAGCGGACATCAATCAGTTACCCCAAATAAATATTATCACAAAATAAAAGTGATTTTCGTTTTGCCATGACTGTACGTCAGATGGGATTTTCTCAATTGTCATATCAGCTTTTGTTTTTCTTGTACATATCATATCATTCAATAAGTTTAATCATTGCATTAACAAAAAAGAAAAAAAAGATATAGAGTTGAAAAAAAATTGGTTAATTTAATATATATCTAACCGAGTTAAAAAAAAGAAGAAAATTAGACTCTTAAAAAATATATATATTCAGTATCAATATAAAAAAAAAATTCGAAGGAAATAGTACTGATAAGCTACCTGACAAATCAAATGACCAAGTTGTATACATCGACAGTGACTAAGTGAAGAAAACCCTAGTATTAAAGCTTTGAGGACAAAGCTTCCGAAGGGAGAGGCTATGTTATGAATATAATTCATAACAATTAGCTAAATAAAATAAATATTAATATTAAATAATTAAATGTTATTTAGGTTAAATAAGTCATTAATTAAGTGAACGGGCACGTCTAAACGACATGTCATTCACGAAAGGTCACCTGATGAGGTATAAAAGCAGGGTCCTCATTGTACATTCAAATCATCTTATACATTTTATAAAATAATAAATAATTATTACAAATACCTGTGTGTATTTTTAACAATTAAACCTACAAGCTATCAACATTCGTGCTTCAGCATAAGTTTTTATGCTACAGGTGCTTCTTCGGATATTGTGTTCAGTGTGCTCTGAGCTGAAAATGCAGCTACTTCAGGGCCAACCATGGCAGCGAGAAATGCCACCAATGCCATGACAGGGTTTCCTGCTTCTGCAAATGATAGTGATTCCTCAGATCCAGATAAGGCACCAGCTGCCTGAAAAGCAGCCTTTATGCCTTAATTCCATCATTCTCAGCTTGCTGCTAGCATTGCTTTCTACTTGAGGACCCTCCTAGTGATACCAAAGATAACACAAATGAAAGGACAGATGCACAGAAACTGGAAAATGAAACTCTACCGCTGGAGCACAACAAAGGTTCCGAAGAGGATACATCTAAGATAGAGAGTGTTTCTACTATACCCGAAACACCAAAAGGAACAGATACGGTGGAAGCAACACCGTCCAAAGAACAGCTGCAAGTTGAAGATGTTAGTTCCAATTTGGCAAAAATGAGTGACGAAGATACATAAGGAAAGCAAGAGCCCAAGTTAGTGTTAGCCCACAAGATTTTTCTGCTCAGACATCCCGATGTTCCTGATATTGAAAAAGTTGAGCTCGGGAATGAGACTCTTGATCTACAGGAGTTCCCAAAAGACCTTATAAGTGAAATCCTCGGCTTCACTACTCCACGCCACGTTTGCAGATTCTCAGCCATCTCAAAACTCTTCGTATCGGCCGCCAATTCCAACATTGTATGGAGCAAATTCCTCCCTCAACAATCCCCAGACGAGATCTTATCTAGGGCCGTTGCCCCCATCAAATTTTCTTCACAGAAAGAACTTTACTTTTGGCTATTTGATTCAATTCCAATACACAGCGAAACAAAGTTGTTTTGGCGAGAGCGAGAGACAGGGAAATTCGGTTATATGCTGCAGCTAAGGAGCTACATGGATCGCGTGACAGAGGACGCAGTAGCTGGTTTGCAGGTAGGGTTGGTGCTGGCTATCTCGACAAATGCCTCACACGCACCAAGCAAATTCACCATTTTATACCTACGCCATCAGGGGAGTCACAACAATTGCCGCATATATCTGATAATTTTTATATATAATAAATAATTATTTAAAAACCTGTGTGTATTTTTACATTAAATCTACAAGCTATCACATTGTGTTTTAGCATAGTTTTATGCTACATGGGGTATCAGAGTTGATCGATAGAGAAATTCTAAAGATCAATGGAATGGAAACTAAAATTCAACCACAATGGAAACAGTGGTTTGGACGTTTCAAATGACGAACCCTAAAACACTGAAGTAGTGCCTCCGATTGATGATGTTGTCAAGAGCATAATTGAGCCTAACCCACAGTTGATTGTTAAAAATGAACTTGATAGATTTTGTAACCAGTTCCAACTGAAAATAAATCCAAAGAAAGATAAGGCTTCCAAGAAATTTTGGAGGTACAAACCATCATTGTCTCAAGAAGCAGTCGGGAATGAAGTAGGAGATAATGTGAAGAATGGTATCTCCTTTGACAATCTTGTAGCCAGGAAAACAGAACAAATTGGAAGCTTGACACCAGTTCAATATTTTGAAGCTATGTTGGCTCGCCAGGATACTGATGAATGGGTTCCTAAGGCTATTAGAGAAATAAAAAAGCTTATCACTGATTTATTGGATTCCGCTTGCAAAGGAAACACATACCATAAAGCAATGGATTGTTTAGTTGCACTACGAAATGGTTGTGTACAACCAGAGGAGCCAAATGCCCAGGGAAAGCAGTCTCTATCTACTCTTTTGTATTTCCGGCAACAAGAACAGGATAGGAAAACAATATAGATGTATTCACCTGATCGAATTTCACAAAGATTTCCAGCTTTAAGAGCTTCAGGTAGTGGCTATAGTCCAGGTTATGACATCGCTTGTCCCCGGTCTGGTCCTTTGCTTATCACCCACTTTTCTCTGCTCCCGTTACGTTGTCTTTCCATTGAACTGCAAGTTTATGCGTCAACACCGTTTGGTCAACCAACGCGTCTTTCCGTCATATCCATTCAAGTCTCATCCTTTTTGTATGTATATATTCCTATGAGCGTGCCAGGAGTGGAGCCCAGCCTCTTGCTGACACCCTGCTAACAGCGACGTACGAATAACCTATTCTTGTTGCACAACTGTGTTCTTAGAGCGGTAACGATGGCAAACTTTGTCGTCCCCAAGTATATATTTGGTTGCAAAACTGTGTTCTCATCGCTGTAACCCCATTTTCTGACCACATAAGCATATATGTATATTATATTCAGACATCAGTAGTACACAAAGTAATTATCAAAACAACCGTGAAACATAAGGACAACGCCAATCCGAAGGTTTATTTTGAGAGCGTTCAATATATAAGTCAAAATTAACAGGTAGCCGTCACTTTCGCGGGACCGACCGCTAAGCTTCTCATTTCCAGAAGAGGTATGAAATCACCTCATTATTGTTTATGTTACTTTGAGTCCCACTACCAATTTGCCAAATGACCCAAGGGAAATGATTGTTCAATTTTCCTTCAGCAACTTCTTGAGCAGCGTACATTATCTCTATCAAGATGGTTGGGTCAAGACCATACTCCGTATTAACCCTAGCAGTACATTGTTTTGGAACATCAAATGATTGTATAATTTGTTTAGGCATTTTCTCACGCTCTCCCCCAATTTCAAGGTTTTGCAGTGACCGTTGAGTTTGTGCACCCCATAATTTTTTTGTCGGTAGATTGATGGGACTAAATGTGTCCCCCTTATTTCTAAAAGTTGTAGAAAGCGATCTGCTGTATGTAAATGATGTGTCATGCATCAAGGAAGATGCAGTAGGTATAGATAGATGGCGTTGATATGCTGAAATCAATTCCATTAAATCACACCACCTAGTGTCCCAAGCAATGCTCTGGAATTGCCTGCTTGTGCCTTCCTCCGACACTTTCATTTTCTTTGTAGTATTAAAGCTACCAGAACCCTCCTCTTCATCCGTCTAGTCATCTCAATTTCATCACTAGGCATGGAATTTTCTGTTGTGCTATTCAAATTTTCCATGTCAGATGCAACCAAAGTATTCATGAATGCATCCAGAGGATCAATTTCATCTTCAACATTAGCATCGGATTTATCAATCTTCATGGCCTCTCCATTCTACATATTTTCATCCTCCGAATCAACCATTACAACATTTCCATTTTCAAGCCCAGGAACATCTCCATGTGCTTTCATAACAGCCAATACATCATCATCAGAGTCTTCACCTTCAAGGGTCCATTTTTTTCCAGCTTTAGCCTCTGGTTCACCCTTATCCTCCCCTTTGTTTTCCTTCTCACTTTCTTCCTTCATTTGTTTCAGCTCTTGCCAATTTGGTTCGAGCGGTGAATATGTATTATCGATTTCTGCACAAGTCTCCTTAAAACATGTTGTAGCTTTAGCGCATGATTTTTCTAAATGCCAAAATACTTCTTGAATTTTATTAGAATTCTCCATGGATTCAAAACGTGAATGTAATGATATATTGTGCAGCCAACTATGTTCAAAGGCCTGCATGATTATATCGTGTGCCATGGCTCTGATACCACTGTAGCATAAAAACTTATGCTGAAGCACGAATGTTGATAGCTTGTAGGTTTAATTGTTAAAAATACACACAGGTATTTGTAATAATTATTTATTATTTTATAAAATGTATAAGATGATTTGAATGTACAATGAGGACCCTGCTTTTATACCTCAGCAGGTGACCTTTCATGAATGGGCATGTCTTTTAGACGTGCCTGTTCACTTAATTAATGACTTATTTAACCTAAATAACATTTAATTATTTAATATTAATATTTATTCTATTTAGCTAATTGTTCATAACACTTGCTTGCTTTGAAAGCAAGATGAAAAGCTCTCTAGGAAGGGCTTAGGGGAATTCTAAGAGCTAGCATTTGAGTATATGACTTGTCAAGAAGATTCTTAACTCCTGAAATCCTTGTGGAAAATTGGCTTCCAAGTGGTCTTTGTGAAATTGGCTTCAATAAGTTGTGGGACCACACGAAACCAAGTGGACCCGAGGTTAGGTCAAGGGAATGGGGTTGAGCAACCAATGATTTGTTTGACCTAATGAGGGAGGAGAAGGGGATCAAGGAAGGAATTTTCAATGAAAGGTAATGCAATGATCCCAGTGAGGTTTCTAGCCAAGGGAAACCTAGGGCAGGGAATGGTCCCCAAGCTAGGGCTTGCAATATCTTAAGATCCCACCATCGGATTTGCTTGAAATTTGGAGGGCGTCTAGAGAAAACTCCAATGCAGTTGTGGACCAAAAATCGAGGTATTTGGATGGCTAGATTGTGAGATAAGTGATGCATTAGGAGACCTACTGGGCTAGGCCTAGAAAAGAAGAGGTGGGGGGAAGAAAATAGTTTTTAAGGTGATCACCTTATGGTGGACTAGTGCCTAATCCTTTCGGGAGATTTGGAGTCAAGAGTAATTATGACTATGGACATTGAATTTTCTATGTCAAGGAGGCCTCAAAGACAACTTTCGCACAACATTAGGGCAGCAGCAAAGGCAGCTTCAAGAACTTTATAATTTGTTTTCCAAAATTGATGGCCTATCAAGATGAATTTCAATGAAGAAGCATCTCTCGGAACATTCATTCATAATACAGGACCCATACATGAAGCATCACTATCTAGAAATTGAATTTCCACAACATTGCATAAATGGATGCAGTAAATTAGCCCTACTATATGTTGAAGTTTCTAAGTCTATTAGTTAGAAACCCTCCATGCACTTTATTTGATTTATTCCTACCTACTTGTTTCGTTACTTAACAAGTTATTTACAATGTAAATACTGAAAATAAACACTAGTGCATGCTCAACATATTACAGATCCACAACTGAAAGAAACAGAAACAATCACACCAAATGACACCGTTATTTTTGGACCAATTTCCCAAAAAACAAAAAACCCAATGTGGGAAAATCGGTGCAGCTATATAAGGGTTTTCTTATTAAGCAATATCAGAGTACAATCTGGGTGCCAAATCTAGCCTACCCAACAGAGAATTTCCTTGGCAGTAATACCTCTCAGTTTGAGACAAATTTCTCAGCTGAAACCCCGGATAATCCTTCCAACAAATCCTCAGCTCTAATCTTCCCTAGAAACCCTAGCGTCTGCCTTTATGGACTGCATCAGCCCCTCTCTGCACAGCGCTGGCCCTGTTTCACCCTGAATGGATCTGCGTCAGTCTTAAGAGGCCTTGTGTCAGCCTTCTGGCCCTCTGTGTCAGCAATGCTGACCTCTCTGAAGCTCTGCGTAGCTCCCGACTACCTTTGCGTGGCCCTGCATGAGCCGTGGCTGCTACTGCGTCACTCTCTCTGGCTACTTGCTGCTCTTAGGACACTATCTTTTCCTCTCTGTCTCTCTATACTCAATGCCCCTCAGCTGCAACTCCGATCACTGATTCTATCTCTCTTAGCAAACCCCGCTCTAGAGAATAGAATGACTGATCACTCTAGAGTACTCCCTAAGTGACCCTCAAGCCTCGTTTTATACTTTTCTCATTGACATATCAACGGCCAAGATTAAGTCCTTAATCAACGGCTAAGATTAGATCTGGCTTGATCCATGTCTTTTGGACCATTCTAACATAGTTTTATATTAATCGACATTAAGATTTTAATTTCCCTAAGTTTAGACTTAGGGACCCCATTAAAAATATTAATTATTTTAATATCTCCTGAACGGTTTAGAATTTGCCCAAACCCTTTCTGGGTATTAGAGATCTCATGTCCCCCAACCTCTCCACCACATTTCGTGGCTAGAGCACATCTGATGCTACCCCAAATCAACACTCCCTCTTATCGAGGAGTGTGCTCTAGTAATACTCCTCACTGAATATCACCCTAATCATCCGGCATCGGTCCCTATGCTGGTGCTAGGCTTGCTACCCATCATCCTCTACACTGCTACATCCTATACTGCTACCCATGGCTCTGCCACTGCCACTGTTCCATCCGTGCTACAAATCCCTCTACATCCGTGATGCTGCTGGTCCTTTCTCCCAACACTGCATCCGCACTGCAACTCCTCTCATCATGCTACATTGTGTTGCCCACTTCTGCACTGCAACTCAGTTACTGAGAAGTAAGTAACTGATCTCTCAATTCTGACTTCTCTATTGGGCTAGAGACCCTCCTGATGTTGAAGCTCCCTCTCTGAACTCTGCGCTACTGCAACAACTCCCTGCATCTCGCACCATTGCACCCCTCTCTGTGCTATCCTACACTGGTGCAACACTCCCGTGTCTCTCGCACTTCTACAGCCTGCTGGCCTCGCGCTGTCTCGGGACTCCTGCACTGTAGCTCTCTCTGTTGATCCATCCGCATCCATCTCTACCCACATCAGCCAATCTTGCTACTCCTCTTCGGGGCTCTCACAGCAAGGTCTAATCCAAGAGGCTGGATACCTCGAGGATCCTTCCCCTCATCACCTGTAGTCTGCCTGACTACAGCTCGATGTCTCCCCACTTCCGCTCAAGTGGTGCATGAGCACTCATGGCACACTGAACAAACAGGATCCTGGCCTTCCAGATGACAAAGTTGGACACCTTGTCTAGCCTGTCCTGATCTCTCAGCCCATTCATGGCCATCTCTCTATTATTCTTTGTTGACTTCTCCGAGTCTCTCTACTTCCTGCTTGGAAGTTCTCGGTTCGACTCCTGCTGAGTCTACTTCCCTTCTGGAAGTTCTTTGTTCGACTCCTATTGAGTCTCTCTACTTCCTGCCTAGAACTTCTTGGTTTGACTCCTGCTGAGTCTCTCTACTTCCCGTCTGAAATTTCTCTTTTGGACTCCCTCTGAGTCCCAATTTCCCTCGTGGAAATCCTTCTGCCGATGTCGAGATGCCCCCTACTCTGATCGTCTGTGCAACTGCACCACTGATCCAGGTTTCTTGGTTAGAAACTCTCGGTAGCAACTCCCTCCTCTTGGCCTTGCCCTGTCAGGTACTATTCTGACTACAGTACCTCACTCGCTCCACTTTGCAATGTTCCCACAGCCTTCTAAACCCCAGCAACCTGAAGGCGAGAGCTCCTAGGCTCTGCGCAATCCCAACACTAGCAACCCAGCCTCCTCAGCCAACTGCGTCAGCCCTCCTAGCTTTTGCATGGCTTTGCATGAGCCTCCCTTTGCCTTCCTCAGCCTCTGCGCCGCCTCTTCCTGGCTCACACTTGATGACGCAGGCACTGTGTCACTCTTCCCCTGTTGGTGCTCTGCTAGAACCAACTTTTGTCACCTTGGGACAACTGTTTTTTGCTGCTATTGCTTCGCTCAGTTGATATCCTCAGTCCTCCTATGATCTGCAATCACGCTCTGATACCATGTTGAAGTTTCTAAGTCTACCAGTTAGAAACCCTCCATGCACTTTATTTGATTTATTTCTACCTACTTGTTGTAATACTTAACAAGTTATTTACAATGTAAATAGTGAAAATAAACACTAGTGCATGCTCAACATATTACAAATCAACAACTAAAAGAAACAAAAATAATCACACCAAATGACACCGTTATTTTTGGACCAAAATCCCTGAAAAAAACCCAATGTGGGAAAACCGGTGCAACTATCTGAGTACAATCTGGGTACCAAATCTGGCCTACCTAACAGTGAATTTCCTTGGTAGTAATACCTCTCAGTTTGAGACATATTTCCCGGCTGAAACCCCAGATAATCCTTTCAGCAGCTCCTCAACTCTAATCTGCCCTAGAAACCCCAGCATCTACCTTTTTGGATTGCGTCAGCCCCTCTTTGCCCAGCGCTAGCCCTGCGTCACCTTGAATGGGTCTGCGTCAGCCTTAGGAGGCCTTGTGACAGCAACGCTGGCCTCTCTGAAGCTTTGTGCAGCTCTCGACTACCTCTGCGTGGCCCTGCGTGAGCCCTAGCTGCTACTGCGTCACTCTCTCTAGCTACTTGCTGCTCTTCCGGCACTATCTCTACCTCTTTGTCTCTCTGTACTCAATGCCCCTCAGCTACAACTCCGATCACTAATTCTATCTCTCTTAGAAAACCTCGCTCTAGAGAATAGAATCACTGATCACTTTGGTGTACTCTCCAAGTGACCCTCAAGCCTTCTCTTATACTTTTCTCGTTGACATATCAACGGCCGAGATTAAATCCCTAATCAATGGCTAAGATTAGATCTGGCTTGATCCATGTCTTTTGGACCATTCTAACACAGTTTTATATTAATCCACATTAATATTTTAATTTCCCTAAGTTTAGACTTAGGGAATCCATTAAAAATATTAATTATTTTAATATCTCCTGAACTGTTTAGAATCTGCCCAAACCCTTTTTGTATATTGGAGATCTCATGTACCCTAACCTCTCCACCAACTTTCCGGGCTAGAGCTCATTCGATGCTACCCCAAATCAACACTATAATGAAATCCCAACAACAATATATGTGACAAACTAGAAAGAAAACATAGCATTAAATTGTACTTACATGTATTAAGAGTATATCTAATCATTAAGAATTTTCCAATCAAGAAGCTCCAAGACGAGAAAATAATCCAAACATCAAAATTCATTCCATGCTCTAAAATTCATCCTCCAAGAAGGATAGGGAAATTCTCAATAGAGATACAAGTCCAATCCAAGTGATGATGCTAAAATGAATTCACATCACTTGTATTTATACACTTCTAATGAGTTTGATTTAACTAATTGGGCTTACATTAGCCCCTAGAATAAAATAATGTGAAAAATAACTAACTTTTGGTGACAAGCCCACCAAGCTAGCTCATAAACAAAAGAATAAGCCTCGCAAGAGGTCGAATGATCAATAATACATGTTGTTGGGCCTTCTAAGAAGCTTGATGAACTCCATAAGTGCCATAATGATGAATAGGAGTCCCCAAAAGTCTTGGTTACTTGTGTGCACAAAAATAACCTCATGGGTCTCAAAGTAGATCGAAGATGCTTGTAGACCATTTGTAAGGGCTCTATGATGGTGTAAGTGATGCCACATCCGCATACAAGTCCTGGGTCATCTGCCAAGTGCATGGCACAATAGTGGGGCCGGATGGGCATGGTGAACCAGGTGCATCTTCCTCATTCAATAGGTGAATCTCGAGCAATCTTTGTACATCTTTGGGGATTCATGGAGTGGTGTCTACTACTATGGAAACCCATGGCTCTCTACACACCCTACATGTTGTTAGTTTTTAGTAGCATTGGAAGTGCTCTAGCCTTGAAAATTGGTGGAGAGGCTAAGTGGTGAAATTCCACCCAGATTGTATTTTATTAAAATAATTAATATTTTAATGGAGTTCCTAAGTCTAAACTTAGGGAAATTAAAATATTAATCGGTATTAATCAAAATATGGCTGAGAATGATCTAGAAGTTGGATCAAGTCATGTTTTAATCTTAGTCGTTGATTATAGACTTAACCTCGGTCGTTGAAGACTAAACAAGAAAAATATAAAATGGAGGCTTAGGGTTCATTTGGAAATACACACGGAGAGAACAAATTGATATAGAGTTCGATATCTGGGGCTAGGAAGCTGAGAAATTTGAACTAATTGATCATTCAGCGGCAGAGGGGCAGTGAGAATCCGGGAGGACTTTCCGAAGAATACTGACAGAGGGGCGAAGAGAGCTTGCAAAAAGGCAGCGCAGTAGTTGGGAGAGCTGATGTTGGGCCAGTTTGGGCCCACACAGCCCTAACGTAAAGCCAGAAAGGCCAGTGCAAAGTAGAAAAGTTGCATATCACGCAGAAGCCAGAATTGTCGAGATAGCTGACGCAGAAGGCAAAAGAGGCGATGCAAGGGTGACGCAGAGCCTAAAAGGTTGACGCAGGGCCACCGCAGAAATAGTCAGGGTTAGCTAGTCCTATGCCGGATCAACTGGTATTATGTCGAGTGAAGTGAGGTAAAACTACTCAGATTTTCCACCAATATTTTCTCTGTAAAGGATTGCTAGATGAGTATCCTAGATTTGTATTAAGATATTTCTCTTGCATAATAATAAACCCTCAAAACTATTGCACCGGTTTTTCCGTGATTGGTTTTTTCTGGGGACTGTTGTGTCCAAAAGTAAGTGTCCTATGTATCTTGTTCTTCCTCTGGTTTCTGTTTCATGAGATCAAATATTTAATTACTGTAGGCTGCAGAAGTAATTTGCTTCAGTATTCAAAAAAATAACTTGATGAATGTAATTTAAAAATCAAGTAGGTGAAGTAGATTCAGATTTGTTGCAGTAGGGGTTCCTTCATTGTAGGAATTTTCACATGGTATCAGAGTATTGATTTTGAAACAGGAAGAGCAAATCCAGTGCTGATCAGTGAGGCCAACAGCTGCACTTGGCAGCAACTCGAATCCCCTTGAAGGGATTACACAGTTCTTGTCGGGAAGCAGATTCGAGGAAATCTCTCTCTGAGTGAGACGACAGAGAGGTATGATTTCCAGTTTGTGAGTTTGTAGAGGCAGAGGGAGTGACACAGAGCCTTAGCGCAGTCCCTTCAAGAATGAAGACACGTAGAAGGGGAATTTTCTCCTCAATGAACTTTCCGCTAGAAAGTTCGAATTTCTCACTTGCTGAGCAGTGCTAAGCAGTAACTAGATGAGTCAGTTCGACAGTTGAGTGAGACGGCATCGCATGGGCTCAGAGATCAAGCAAGGTTGAACAGAGCCTCTAACTATGTCATATGGAAGACCAGAATCTTAGTTGTTCTAGAGGAGTACGATCTCGAAGCCTACGTCAAAAGTGTTGTAGTTGTTCCTGCTGACAATGATCAAAGGAAGAAGCACAAGGCCGAGCAGGAGAAGGCCAAGAGGCTCATTCTCGATGGAGTTCGAGATAATGTGGTCTCACACTTGCAGGGCAAGGATAAAACCCGAGAGATGTGGGAAGCCTTGTCTTCTCTGTATGAAGGCTCTTTCGAACAACAAAAGATGTACCTAGAATAGAGGTTGCAGCGGACTTTGATGTAGAAGGGAGAAGGGGTGAACCTCTATCTTCAACGTTTTCAGGACACAAGAAACTAGCTTGCTGCAGTGGGGCCCACTCCTCAGCCAATCGCGATGGTGAGGATAGCCCTGAATGGAGTCTCATATGCATGGCAAGTTTTCATCCAAAGCATATTGGGCAGGGAAAAGCTACCTTCATGGGAGGAGATGTGGGCGGTTCTTCAACAAGAGGAGTTAAGGAGGGACCTACTGAAGGTCAACCCCAATGGCAGCAGTGGGAGTGGCACAGAGACGAAGGAGGAGGAAAACGCATCTCTAGCATCGAAGGGACAGCTGAAGCCAAAGCGGAAGAAGGACATTTCAAATGTGAAATGTTTCAAATGTGGCGAGATGGGTCACTTTGCATCTCAGTGTCCTTTGAAGCAAAAGGATAAATACGAGAAGCATGATCTAAAGCTTGTTGCCGCAAAGATAGACGAGAAAGAGTATGCCATGAGTACCCACGCATCTCCAGGAGGGAGATGGGGCGATATTGAGTTGTAGTCGGGAGGACTACATGTGGGCGGGATCCTTGAGGAGTCCACCTCCTGGATCAATTCCTTGCTATAGGAGCCCAAGATTCAGCAGTAGCGAGATGGACTTAGTGTCAGATGATGCAATGGAGTGTTTGGAGGATAGATGCAGTGGCTTGAGACCAGAGACTGATCAGCACAGAGCAAGGTTGGCAACAGTGCAGATGGCACAGAGCGAAGTCAACAACAACGCAGATGATTCAGAGGGTCAGTAGCAGTCAAATTCCAACATTCATTGTATTATGTTGAACACGGTTAAGTTCAACTAATTTTGGATGTTTTTCAGTTGCTTCTTTCAAGAACTGAGTTGCAGTGTTAGCAATGGCAATGCTAGCAGCATAGAAAATGCAGCGTTTGAGAGGGAGTCGTAGTACAGATGCAGCAGTGGCAGTGGCAGTGTCTGGGCAACGGTACAGTAGCAGCAGTAGCACAGTGTTGGTGGCAGCAGGAGTGCAGAAAGGAGGTGCTTCAGAAACAAAGCAGCATGTAGGTGGACATTGTTGCTAGAGCACTTTCCTCGTTGTAGAGTCCAAAGATTGTCTTACCATGACACCCCCTTTTTGCCTATGTTTCCTCTCTTTTCCTACATTTTCCACCTAAACAATGCCACATCCACCAAGTTTTGATAAAAGTAAGTAATGATATGTCTTCTTCTTCATATTTGATCATATGCCCTATTGTTTTGTTAAAGAATGCAATTGGCTACAGAATTGGTCCGTTTCCGCAGCTAATCCAGATTTTTGTAGTTGTCTCCATTGTTTGCAAGGTTTAGAAGCTCCAGGTCAGCGACGAAGTATACGAATGGATAGGAAATGGCCCCAACATGGATCCCTTCCTATCCCCTTGACCCAGTTCATCAAAGATGAGCGCAGGATATCACGGTCAAACCCCAAAGTCAACCACCGGATCATCACCGGAGCGAAATCTGAGTTTCATCAAAACCTTATCGATTTGCTTTCGGAATAGCAAATTGAAGGTTTAGCGATATAGTTAGTTAGAATAAAGATATCTAGGCTTAAACTAGTCATGACTATTATGTTCAAGACATGCTATAAAAACCATGGCCGTACTATTATTTGGTGCGCGCCGAATGATGTAATTTTGAGACAGTTTGTTAAATTCCGTTTACAAGCAATAGAACTGGTTTTGTGTGTATGCATTCCATTGATTGGAGATTATGGACTGATCTGTGGAGGGCCCCTACGACAATGACAAGTCTTTAACCAATGCAATTCAATTTCTTTTCATTCCTTTGAATACTCTGTTTTTGTGTGAAGAATGCAGTATGATGAGTTCACCAGTGAATCGTTGTATTCATGAGTACTTTCAATTGCTTTATACCTAGATTAATTTGCTATTTGAATTGCTTTCTACCTGGTACAACACGGTTCTTTCATTTGCTTTTTATCTAAAAGAGTTAATTTTGTTTGCTCCATAAGTATGGATGCTGGTTAAAATGTCTTGTTTGAATAAGATTGAGTAAGTAAAAGTGTGAGATCCTTCTTCTTAACAATCGAATTCAGACAGTACTTTTTAGTTTAATAGAATAGATTTATGTTAGTGAATTAGAATTGCAGCCTAAAGACTTAAGATAAAAATCCCAAAATAATTTAACACAAGTAGAAGTTAGAAGCACTCTCATACCATCCATAAACTAACACAATAGAGAATAAATCTTAAGGAATTAGCTGATAACTTTAGGGATTGAGACATTAATATAATCAACGACATCATCTCCATGTTAATCTTAAGTTTAGACCCTAACGAGAACATAACAACATAAGGAATAACTTCTAGCACATATAGTGTATCTGTACTTCATCAGTCTACGCACCCTAATTGACAATTTAAAGACATTGAATTGGCCAAACATTTTGGCGCCATTGCTGGGGAAGTACAAATAGAAGTTAAAAAAAAAAAATCAAAACATGATATGCATAGGGATAGAGACTCTAGAGGTAGATTTGTAGGGCAAGGAAGAAGTTTAATTCCCACAAATCCACTCACTTCACCTAGACTTCGAGAATCCACACCACCTATTTAAACCCGAATTCCTTTTAGAGGTCGACAAAGGCTTCCTGAAATCTCAAGATCAGAAATCCAATCCAGAACTTCACCCACTTCCTCTATTGAAGCTGTAATTGAAGAAAATCCTACATCCCCAACTATAGGAGTAATCTTTCTATCCTCCACTGGCGAGCAAATTTTAGGAGAAAAATTAGAAGTTCCTAGTGAAGAAGAGGAATCAGAAACTTATTTTGAGCAACCATTGATAGAGGAATCAAAAAGATTAGAAGAACACAATATTAGTTTCGAAGAATCTATCATGGCTGAAGAAGGAGAAGGAGAAGTACATAATGTCCACGGTGAAGAAGATAGGATTGGAGGAAGAGGTAGAGGAGGGGATAGAGGCAGAGGAAACCAATATCCTTCTCGGTTTCCTATTCTTGATGAAGATACAACCCTCACAATGAAAAATATATCACCCTCGTTTCTTCCTAACTTCCACGGGAAAAGGAACGAAGATCCAGAGACATTTCTCTTCGAATTTGAAGTATTATGCAGATCGTATGACTATCTGCATGATGCTCAAAAGTTAAAATTGTTCCCTGCCACATTAAAAGACTCAGCATTAAAATGGTTCATGAGTTTTGGAGTGCATTCTATAATAACATGGGGACAAATGAAAGAGGCTTTCTTAGGCAAATATAGAGATTATTGCATGCCTAGTAACCTTAAAGATGAAGTCTTCAAAATGACACAAAAAGAAGATGAAAATCTTGAAGACTTGGTAGAAAGTTTTGTTTATAATGTTAAAAGAGCAAAAATGGATAATTTGGATGAAGAAACCTTAAAAGCCCTCTTACTTAGAGCTATTAAAAATAAATGGATCGATCTCCTTAACCTAAGTGGGAAAGGAGATATTTTCCAACTACCATTTGCAGATATTTGTGATTTATGTGTACATATCTCAAGGGGTAAAGCACGAATTGGAAGGAGTCCTAGAGACCCTCTCTTGTCAAGAATTAACAAATCCGCAGCTGGGACAGTCAAGAGGGCAGAATTAGGAAATTTTCTCAATTTAAAACAAATATTTTAGGGAGCCTAAGTGAGCAGATAGACACCCTTAAAATACAAAACAAGCAAAATTCCAAAAATGTTGCATTATCTATCTTCTGTCTCAAATGTCAAAAGAAACATGCTCTCAAAGAGTGTCCCTTAGACTCAAAAGCCATAGAAATCTATGTCATGTGCAGACAATCATGATATGAAGGAATGTCCATCCTTACTAGGTCTTAAGGTTGTATTTAATGATGAAGGAATATCAAAACCAGTAGACCCTCTCTACTTTATAGCCAAAAGACCATGGCAAAATCCCCAACCAAATCATTCACAAGGATTTAGACCACAACAAGTCGCCCAGTCTTCACAAAATAATTGGAATTCAGCCTGGCAGCCTTGGGCTCAGCCTCAGTTGCAACCTTGGGATCAGGGATGGCAAAATCCTTATGAATCTTATGCTCAATATCAACAATACTCGCCATCTTACCTTCCACCACAATTTCTACCACCATCTAATCAAATTCCCCAAGCTAACCAATTACCACAGATTCCAGTTTAGAATCAAAATCCACAACTCTCCCTACCATTTCCACAAAAACCAAGTCAATTACCCACTCAACCACTTTCGAATCCCAATAATAAAATACCACAACAACCGGTATACAACATAGAGGGCAAAATCCTCAAACTTATGTCATAACTCCACTAGACCGAAACAATGTTCAATTAAGGTCTGGAAGAGTATTACCAAGAAAACCCCATGTTGTCATTCAAGAAACAAGATCCATTCTTCAAAAACACAAAAACCAAACAGAAGAAGGAGAGACCTCTCTCCCTCAGGAGGAAAACAAACAAACAGAAGAAGTTCTAATAAACACTCTCATCATAGAACAACCCTTGGTATCAATTAGACCACCTTTCCCTGAACAGTTGAAAATTGATGAAGGAGGAGAAAAAAAATTATCTTGCCTAATTACAACATGATGGATGAATTAAGGAATGTTTGTATTAAGATTCTTTTACTACAAGCCATAAAAGAAATACCGATTTTTGCAAAAACAATTAAGGAACTAAGTACACAAAGATTAGGGAGAAAAAGAAAAGATATAAAAAGAATTCAATTAGTTGGAAAATTGCAGATATTATGATGGGGAAGACGACAATTCAAAAATACTTAGACCCAAGAAGCCCCATTGTAAAAATTCACATCAATGGAACTGAAATACCAAACGCAATGATTGATCTAGGAGCAACCATAAACATAATGAGCAAACAAGTTATGGACACACTTAGGCTTCCTAACCTTCAATACACACCAACTTTATTGCAATTAGCAGATAGGTTTGTGATTAAACCTGATGGTGCATTGAAAGATGTTTGTGTATCCTTAGATTCTTGGGAATATCTTGTTGATTTTATGGTCGTAACACCCAAGAATAATTTAGGAGGACATCCATCAATTCTGGGAAGACCTTGGTTAGCTACAGTTGATGCTTTCATTCGTTGTAGATCAGGTGACATGTTTATCTCAGATGGAAATTCTACAAAGAAATTTACATTATATCCTCCTATAAGAACAACAATAGATACAGATATTGAAGAATGGATAGAAGATGAAGAAGATATACAACCTATTTTTACTACTGAACAAGTAAAGGAGGAAGACCAAATTCTAAATCTATTAGAAAATAATGAGTCTTCCTCACATTATGATCGTACTCGCAATGAGTATCTCTCATCTAAACAAGTATCATTGCTTTCCATGGAAAAATTTGGGAATTCCTCAATAGAAATCTTTCCAGGAAAAACCTTGAATGTCAATGAAAACCTGGAAGAATTGCAAAAGAATCAGTTAATAGAAATTTTACAGAAACATTCTTCTACTTTTGCATGGGAATACATTGACATGAGAGGGATCGATCCTAAAACTTGCATTCATCATATCTGCATTGAATAGAATGCAAGACCGGTTAGATAGCCTCAACAAAGTATGAACCCAAGTTTAAAAGAAATTGTTACTAAGGAGTTGCAGAAATTGTTAAATGTAAATTTCATCTATCCAATTTCTGACAGTCAATGGGTTTCACCCCTAGTAATCATTCCTAAGAAAAATGGGAAATGGAGAGTATGCATCAATTACAGAGAACTAAATAAAGCAACACGAAAGGACCACTTCCCACTACCTTTTATAGATCAGGTTTTAGATACACTAGCAGGGAAAAAGTATTTTTCCTTCTTGGATGGGTTCAGTGGATATAACCAGATTCAGGTAGCCCCTGAAGATCAGGATATAACCACATTCACTTGCCCATGGGGAACTTATGCTTACTGAGTACTTCCCTTTGGATTATGCAATGCTCTAGAAACATACCAAATAGCAGTCCTCGGAATTTTCTCTGATTTTATTCATGATTGTGTAGAAGTGTACATGGATGATTTCACAGTTTATGGAGATTCTTTCAAAGAAGCACTGGAAAATTTGGAAAAAGTACTAATAAGATGTAAAGAAACAAATCTCTCATTAAGCCATGAAAAATGCTTCATGATGTTTAACGAAGGAATTGTTTTAGGTCATCATATTTCAGGAGATGGAATGAAAGTAGACTCATCTAAAGTTGAAGTCATTTCTAAGTTATCAGTTCCAAGTTGTCAAAAGGATGTTAGGAGTTTTCTCGGTTTTACTGGATACTATAGAAGATTTTTAGAAAACTTCACAAAAATTGTATCCCCACTCTTTAAACTACTCACCAAAGACTGTGAATTCAATTGGGATTCTGAATGTCAAGCGGCCTTTGAAACTTTGAAAAAAAGAATTTGTGAAGCACCTATCTTAAAAGGACCTAACTGGAAATTGTCTTTCCATATCTCAACAGATGCTTCAAATTCAGCCTTAGGGTCTGTGTTAGGATAAAAAGATCTTACTCCTTATGCAATCTATTATACCAGTAAAAATTTAACTCCTGCAGAGTTAAATTACACTATACTGAAAAGGAGTTTTTAGCTGTAGTTCATGCCATTAACAAATTCAGACATTACATAACTGGCTATAAGACTTTTGCTCACACAAACCATTTTGTCATTAGATACCTAATGAATAAACCAGTCACTAATGGAAGAATAACCAGATGGATTTTACTGTTATAAGAATTCAACATATCCATTCTAGATAGGCCAGGAAAACAGAATACAATTGCCTACTTTTTATCTAAAATGAAAATAATGATCAACCCGTAGAGGATAAATTTCCTGATGAATATCTTTTTGCAGTATCTACTAAATCACCTTGGTATGCAGATATTGCTAACTATTTAGCTACAAGAAAAATGCCATTTCATTTATCTCCTAGGGAAAAGAGAAGAATAGTCCACAATAGCACATCTTATTCATGGATAAATGAAGAGTTATACAAGACAGGACTAGATCTCATCATCAAAAGATGTGTTCGAGAGGATGAAATACCAAAAATACTTAAAGCTTGCCACGATTAGCCATGTGAGTTACATTTTTCTAACAAAAGGATTGCTTACAAAATCTTGTTTTTAGGATATTATTGGCCTTCCATTTTCAAGGACACCAAAGAATATGTTAGAAGATGCGACAGTTGTCAAAGAATTGGCAAACCCACTCTTTCAAATGAAATGTCACTGCAACCACAAGTACTCATCGAACCATTTGAAAAGTGGGAAGTAGATTTTGTTGGACCAATCAGCCCACCTTTGAAGCAAAAGAAGTATATTCTGATATGTACTAATTATGGCACTAAATGGGTAGAAGCTAAAGCACTTCCTTTTGCTACTAAAAATGTTGTAGTCTCATTTCTTTTTGCGGATATTTTTACTCGTTTTGGTGTTCTAAGAGAAATTGTAACAGATCAAGGAACACAATTCACATCCAGACTAGTGCAAAAGCTTGTGGATCAATACAAAATCAAACATCGGAATTCCGCTGCATACCATCCACAAGCCAATGGACAAGTTGAGTCCACAAATAAGGTGATAAAGTTGTCCTTACCAAGACTGTACATCTACACAAGAAGGATTGGGTGGAAAAGCTTCCAGAAGCTTTATGGGCCTACAGAACTACATGGAGAAATACTACAGGATATACTCCCTACGAACTTGTTTATGGGAAGCAAGTCTTACATCCAATAGAATTCTAGATCCAGACCTATAAGACAGCAGTCCGGTTAGATTTTGATCTATCAGAAGCACAAAAGCAATGGATGACACAACTAAATGAACTTGATGAAATCAGACAAGAAGCCTTCTAGAGAACTAGCCTAGTTCAACAACAGAGATCTAGATGGCATGATAAGTACATTAAGGAAAGGAAATTTCATCCAGGAGATTGGGCATTACTCTTTGATTCAAAGTTCAAAAATTTTCAAGGGAAATTCCAAACCCATTGATTTGGACCTTATGAAATTGAAAGTGTTTTTGACAATGGTGCAGTCAGAATCAGGACTATTGATGAAGACAAAATTCCTCTATTAGTAAATAGACATCGACTTAGATTGTACCAAAAGCCATTGACAAGGGAAGAGTTTGTTAACATGTTCCAAAATAATTCAGAACTGAAAATGATCAAGAAGAATTCCTCTTCTTTTCAACCTTAGAAATTTTTACTTAGTTTACTCGTTAAAAAAAAAGTAAATTATATGTATATATATGCATATATATATACATATAATAATATAATATAAATAAAAATAAAAGTAAAAAAGTATAAACATGAAAACCAACATGCTGTTGGCAGCATTATACAGAAAATTTAGACTGAAAACCAATTTTTGTTAGCCTTCAAATTTTCCTTTCAAAAGAAAATAATAAAGTCCCTTTATTAAAAAGTTTTCTTTCACAGCTGCAGAATCAACAACTTTCCGCAGCTTGGACAAGTTTCCGTAGCTACAAGAAGTTTCTGCAGCCTAATAATTTTTCAGCCTACAAGGACACTTGGTGATTTGAAGGAAAGGACAACTGACAAAGAAAAATACCTACAGGAGATCTCTGAACAACAAACAAGGTTAGCAAAAGTGGATCAAAGGTATGTGCTACTTTAATTTAGCAATAGCGATTGATATATTGCATATATATGATTAAGAAGACAGTACTACCGAAGATTAAAACAAAACATTATAAATTAAAGGTGATGGCCACCTAACAAAATATCATAAGCTACCACTTAAAAAGTCATGTCACGACCTCATTCCAAATCCGTCGAAGTAATTATCAAATCATCATTTTAAATGCGCCTAACAGTCCGATTCATTCCTATAACCCTTATCATAATCCACCTGTTCTTACACTCCTTTGAAATTTCATAAGCCACTCCATCCTTCTGCCATTTAGCAAAACCCTACCAACACCATTCTCTTGTCAAGGTAACCAATCTTTGAGGCAAAGCATCCTCTAGAATGGGGATAATTGTTTGAACTGAGCCAATAGGAAAAAAATAACCTGGAGGGATACCCTCAGACCAAAGAGTTGCTGCAAAAGAAACAGTGGTTGCAGTACATTGAAAAATTCAACGGCTTCCACAGGGAAGTGACCAAGACATTTGCACGCACATTTGATGGAACTGAAGCCCAAATAGGAGACATCAAGATCACTGTAACAGAATCCATGATAGCAGAGGCTACGGAATTACCAAAGAGCGGCAAAAAATGGTTTAAGAATAAGGGAATTGATGGAGAGGATTGGAAGGTCTTCCTCAAAAATCCAAATATGGACACCATTGTCTTTAAGAAAGGTATTCCCAGCTCGGCCCTTAAGAGCAAATGGAGAAATTTAATGCTTATACTTCAAAAAATTGTCACCTGTGAGGGTAGGTTCAGGTATATGTATTTTACCATGTTCGAATGATGATGCTTTTCCTTGAAGAATACCAGATGAACCTTCCTTACTTCCTCTTAAATAGTCTCAAGAAAATGTCTACAAATGTTCAAAAGAAAATTCAGTGTATAGAAAACACCATGTATCATTATGGCCTGATAAAGATATTAATTGAGTTCCATCTTCAAAGTATAGGGGATAAGTGGGAGAGTTTCGTGGTTAGGAACCATTTTGAAGAAAGATCCCTAGAAAAAGCCAACAGCAGTAGAACCTCCAGAGAAAGGAAGAGAACCATAGAAGGGATAAAAGAGCCAGAACCTCAGACTCACCCAGAATTATCAGAGGAAGAGTTGCCATAGTAGACATATTACAGAAAATGAAGAAGGGGAATATTAAAAGGAAGAAAGATAACAAAAGAGGAAAAGAAAGACCACAAATCGGGACCCTTCCTCAAGAAGAAAACTCAAAAAATAAAAGAAAGAAGGCTCAGGGATCACAAACCTTAGGATTGAGGAGGAGCACAAGGTTAAGCACAGTCCGACAGACAATCCCCAAAGCTACAAAGTACATTAATCTCGAGGAGAACGAGCCAACTGAGGATGAGCCAACTAATAACCCTGAAAGTCTTCCAAAAGGGTCACCAGAATCATCATAGAGGGTATCACCACCTTGCAGCTCATCTCTGAGAAGCCCAGTGTGGAGAGTTTGGGTATTGACCCTATCCAGCAAGAGATATATCACTATATAGAGTTGTTGGAAAGGAAGGAGACAACAACCAAGGAAACCATTCAAAGTCCTGGAGAAGGGAGCAACCAGTTAAATGAACCACAAGAACACTCAGCCACAAGCATTTTAAAGCAGGATATTTTTTAATTAGAAACGTTGAACAAGTATCTCAAGAATGAGAATCAAGCATTGAAGGCACAAAGTGAGATCCAGATTGCAAAAAGTGACAATCTCATCCTCCATTTGAGCTTGTGGTATAAAAAGAATAAAACGCTGAAGACGGAAAACAGAGGTTGATGCAAAGAGAGATTATCAGCTTAAAATATGAGAAACCTAGGATGACAGTAGCTTCCAAAAAGAGGAAAACTGTGAAACTTGGAGGTGATGAATAGAAGACACAAGTGACTGACAAGGATGAAGTGTATGAGGACATACAAAACCTCCAATCTGGGGGAAAGTAGAGCCCAAAGATTGTTTTACCATGACACCCCCTTTTTGCCTATTTTTCCTCTCTTTTCCTACATTTGCCACCTAAATAATGCCACATCCACTAGGTTTTGATAAAAGTAAGTAATGATATGTCTTCTTCTTCATGTTTGATCATATGTTGTATTGTTTTGTTAAAGAATGCAATTGGCTACAGAATTGGTCCTTTTTCGCAATTAATCCAAATTTCTGTAGTTGTCTCCATTGTTTGCAAGGTTCAGAAGCTGTAGGTCAGCGACGAAGTATATGGATGGATAGGAAATGGCCCCATCATGGATCCCTTCGTATCCCCTCGAACCATTTCGTCAAGATGAGCGCAGGATATCACGGTCAAACCTCAAAGTCAACCACCAGATCATTGCCAGAACAAAATCTGAGTTTTATCAAAACCTTATCGATTTGCTTTCGGAATAGCAAATCGAAAGTTTAGCGATATAGTTAGTTAGAATAAAGATATCTAGGCTTAAATTACTTATGACTGTTATGTTAAAGGCTTGCCATAAAAACCATGGCCGCACTGTTATTTGGTGAGCGCCGAATGATGTAATTTTGAGACAGTTTGTTAAATTCCGTTTACAAGCAATAGAATTGGTTTTGTGTGTATGCATTGCGTTGATTGGAGATTATGGACTGATCTATGGAGGACCCCTACGACAATGACAGGTCTTTAACCAAATGCAATTCAATTTCTTTCCATTCCTTTGAATACTCTGTTTTTGTGTGAAGAATGCAGTATGATGAGTTCACCAATGAATCATTGTATGCATGAGTACTTTCAATTGCTTTATACCTTGATTAATTTGCTATTTGAATTGCTTTCTACCTGGTACAACACGATTCTTTCATTTTCTTTCTATCTAGAATAGTTAATTGTGTTTGCTTCATAAGTATAGATGCTGCTTAGAATGTCTTGTTTGAATAAGATTGAGTAAGTAAAAGTGTGAGAGCCTTCTTCTTAAGAATCGAATTCAGACAGTACTTTTTAGTTTAATAGAATAGATTTCTCTTAGTGAATTAGAGCTACAGCCTAAAGACTTAAGATAAAAATCCCAAAATAATTTAACACAAGTAAAAGTTAGAAGCACTCTCATACCATCCATAAACTAACTCAATAAAGAATAACTCTTAAGGAATTAGCTGATAACTTTAGGGATTGAGACATTAATATAATCAACGACACCATCTCCATGTTAATCTTAAGTTTAAACCCTAACATGAACATAACATAAGAAATAACTTCTAGCACATATAATGTATCTATACTTCATTAGTCTACGCGCACTGGTTGACAATTTATGATTGACAATTTAAAGACATTAAATTGGCCAAACACTCGCTAAGAGGGAGTGTTATTTTTTGGTAGCATCAGAAGTGCTCTAGCCTTGAAAATTGGTGGAGAGGCTAGGGCATATGAGTTCTAAAAAACCCAGAAATGATTTGTTGAAATTCCACCCGGATTGTATTTTATTAAAATAATTAACATTTTTAATGGAGTTCCTAAGTCTAAACTTAGGGAAATTAAAATATTAATGGGTATTAATCAAAATATGGGTGAGAATGATCTAGAAGGCGGATCAAGTCATGTTTTAATCCTAGCCATTGATTAGAGACTTAATCTCAGTCGTTGAAGACTCAACAGAAAAGTATAAAATGGAGGCTTGGGGTTCATTTGGAAATAAACACGGAGAGAACGAATTGATCTACAGTTCAATTTCTGGGGCTAGGAAGCTGAGAAATTCGAACTAAATGATCATTCAGCAGCAAAGGGGCAGTGAGAATCTGGGAGAAGGACTTTCCGGAGAATACTGACAAAGAGGCGGAGAGAGCTTGCAAAGAGGCAGTGCAGTGACCGGAAGAGCTGACATTTGGCCAGTCTAGGCCCACACAACCCTGATGCGGAGCCAGAAAGGCCAGTACAGAGCAGAAAAGTTGCCTGTCGAGCAGAAGTCAAAACTGCCGGGATCGCTGACGTAGAGGACATAAGAGCTGACACAGAGCCTGAAAGGCTGACGCAGGGCCAACGCAAAAATAGCTGAGGTTAGCCAGTCTTGTGCCAGATCAGTCAAAATTCTGCTGGGTGAAGTGAGGTAAAACTCACTCAAATTTTCCGCCAATATTTTCTGTGTAAAGGATTGCTAGATGAGCATCCTAGATTTGTATTCAGATATTTCTCCTGCATAGTAATAAACCCTCAGAACTGCTACACCAATTTTTCCCGGGACTATTGTGTCCAAAAATAAGTGTCCTATGTATCTTGTTCTTTGCTCTAGCCTTTGTTTCATGAATCAAATATTTAATTAGTGTAGGCTGAAGAAGTAATTTGCTTCAGTATTCAGAAGAATAACTTGATGAATGTAATTTAAAAATCAAGTAGGGGAAGTAGATTCAGATTTGTTGCAGTAGGGGTTCCTTCAGTGTAGGAATTTTCACACATGTGCCAATGTAGCCCTCTAGAGGGTTAGGACCCCATATAGGGAGAGCAAACCCAAAATGGAGACCATCTACAATCCTGCATAAGATTCAATGTTGATTTATGGTAGCATCGGATGTGCTCTAGTCATGAAAATTGTTGGAGAGGCTAAGGCACATGAGATCTCCAAGACCTAGAAATCATTTTGAGAAATTCCATGTGGATGAGGAGTTATTAAAATAATTAATATTTTTAATGGGTTCCTAAGTCTAAACTTAGGAAAATAAAAATATTAATGGGTATTAATAAAGATAAGGATGAGAAGCTTTTAAGAGACGAGGATCAAATCTGTTTTCATCTTAGCCGTTGATTAGAGACTTAATCTCAGTCGTTGATTCATCAACAGAAAAAGTATAAGAGAAGACTTGAGGGTCATTTGGAGATACACCAGCAAATACTCAATATCTCAGGGAAAATCGATTCTTAAAGAGAAGGAGATCAATTTCAAAGGAAGAGTTGTAGGGTGGAGGAAGAGGGGGATTAGCAGCAGTCAGGGAGCTCAAAAGAAGTGACATAGGGACTCTGAGAGATAGCGCATAGGGAGACACAGGGATGATGCAGAGAGGGAATCGTTTGAATGCTTGGCAGCTTTCCTTTTTTATTTTCCCATTTTGCACTCTAACATCTACCTTCCAACTATTAAGCTTATATTGAAGGAACCAGGGTTTGATTCCAATTGTTGAAAATATTGGGAGGGGGGTGAATCGGTATTTTTCTTAGCAATTAGCACTTTTTAATCCTTTTTAGAGCATTAATTATTCTTCAGTTATTATTAATGTTCTTCTTCAAAATTATAAACAATAATCAGTAATAGACAACACCATACAACAATGCATGAAGATAAAACAATAGACACAGAGATTTTTAGGTGGAAAACCCCCTCCAAGTCAAAAACCATTGAGCGTTTCTCTAGTAATTGTCTTCTTCTCTCTTTAAAAGATATTAATTACATCAAAATTTCAGCTACAACCGAGGGATGCATCAACCCCCTAATTCACGAGCAACAACCTGTAGGACGTTACTAAACCCTGATATCCTGTTGCAACCAAAAGGACACCCCGACACCTTGTGGACCAGGCCACAACCTGATGAGTGCTCCAATGCTCTGTATTCCAGCTGATGTCAGAAAGGATGCTTTGTTGCCTTGTTAGTTTATCATCCACAATTGAATGGACGCCACAATTCCTTGTGCAAAGCATAACTTGCCCAAGCACCACCCTGCCGCCCTGAAGTTGTTCTCAGGCCACAACCTGAAAATGACTCCAATCACCTACCTTGCACCACCCTGCCACCCTGAAGAGCCGGCGTTTCACAATTGTCAGACTGGATCCCCTTGTAGTCTGAATCAATGTAGGAAAATTGTAAATATGTTGTATGTTTGACCAACCCTGGTAGCCACTAACCGTTGTACAATCATGTTCAACCTTATAACTGCACAAAGTTGCACATCAACTCACTGCATATCACTATGACTATTCAACTACACATTTGTTGGCTAACTCTTCTTGTCACTGTACTTGCTCATGAATGAATAGGCATCAATGATCATACACTACTACCACACTGTATCAAGTTGCACACAATGTTGCAACCATCTGGCACTACTATCAAATGATGGCACAAACCAAGGTGCCTTAGGTCATCCTGATGACTTGCAGCCAGTGTTATCAAACTTTGTCCTAGGAGAGCGACCAACATATATGTAAACACGTTGTTTGACTGGTCAAGCCTTGCTATCCATTCTTCTTCAATATGTTGTGCAACTGGATGTGATTGCCTTCAACACTTACTGCCCTGCAAGATTACAATTATGTCACTTGTGCATAGATCCCTAGGTCATACAAGAGAAACCCTAGGTTATTATTTCAAGGCCGAACATAGGTCAATATTGTCATAAGTCCATAAGTCAAGTCAATTGGTCAAAGTAAAAGGTGACAACTCAAATGTTAATGCAACATTGTCATACCAATGATTAGGTGTCAACTCAAAGTTCCATTAGTCAAAGTTAACATATCAATAACCTGTTATGTTAGTCAACCATCATTTTGCAGTGTAGAGTGTCAAGTCTAGTCAAAGTTAAAATGTCAACACGTGTTATGTCTATAAGATCTACTCTTACTAAGTCAAAGTCAAGGCAAAATGTCATTTGCTATCAATGATTCAGAGTCAATAGTCAAGTTTCATGTCAATCATTCTAATAGCAAACTGTTATGTCTAAAGTGAAAGAATCAGTGTATGACATGGTATTTGTGTGTAAATTTTGTAGTAGTGTAAATAGCTAAATGTTTTATTGATAAAAAATATGAATGGTGGTTACAATTCTTTGTGGCGGTGTGCCTATATAGGCATTGACTAACCACGAAGATAGAAGGTCACAACTTTTAACCCATGTCTCTTCACAACTTAATGAGACATTAATTAATTTAATTAATTAATTTTATTAATTTAATATTTATTTATTAATTGATGTTTATAAATATTTTATTCATAACATTGCCTCCCCCTTTTGAGATGCTTTGTCCTCAAAGCACAACCAGAAGGGTTTTCTCTAGTTGAACAGTGTTGTGATGGTATGGCATCCTTTTGTTGACTAGTGCATTCTTCATGAGTAATTATACCTTCCTTGGAACTGGGAGTGTTAACACCATTTAATTTATAATGTCGTCTTTGCCAGTTAAACTACATGAATTGTTCATCAAGGTTTGTACTATAGCTCCCTAGTTGTATTAACCATTCTGCACCTAAAACTACATCCATTTCTTTGAGTCGTAGGGCAAATAGATTTGTTTGTAGCTCCAGTTCTTGTATTTGGATTGAAACATTTTGACATTCTCCTATTTCCTTGATTTTCTTCACAGTAGCAACAGACATGGTCAGGTCCTTGATTGGGCATATACAAAGAACATGTTGTTTAGCAAGATCAATGTGACAATTGTGAGTACTACCAGAATTTATAAGTATATTGACATTTCTGTTTTTTATGAGTCCTTTGAGCCTTAGGGTTCTAGGACATAGTCTTTTCCTCATTTTTGTTAACGGTGTAGTATGTTTAATGTTCCTTCTCGGAAATTGGCTCTTCTTTCAAAGGTGTAGTGGAACGTATTTTGTAGTTGCTTGATGTTCTTGATCTCCAAAAGAGTTACTATTTTCATCAAGGTTTTTCCAGTCACATGAGATTGAAGCTAATGACGGTTCCTCAAAATCTGGATCTTCATTGTCTGTGACAACGATTCCTTCATCATGTTCTTGTACTTCAATTTGCTTTCCGTCTACTATTTTATAGTGGCATAGGGATGTGTCTTCACATTTATGTCCTAGCGTCCAGTTTTCTCCACATTTGCGACAATTATTTTTCTTTTTAATCTTCTTCCCTAACTCATTACTTAAAGTGTCTGATTCCTTCTCAACTTCATAGGTATATAACTTTTTGTTAAGGCATCTATGTCCTAATGTCCATTTGTCTCCACAATACCTACATTTGTTGGTTTCTTTTTTTCTTGAGCATTGTTGTTGGTCTTTGTTTTCCCTAAATTATGACATTTTGAGCTTATATCTTCTCTCAATAATTATTGTTGCATGTCTAGTATCTTCAATGGTTTGGGGTTTATATAATTTTAATTCTTCCCGAAAGTAATCCTTAAGACCACAGCAATACATTTTTAACAGCTCTTCGTCTGAGAATCTCCTTTGCCTTATGGCTAATTCCTCCCAATCGTGAGTGTATTCGTTTAGTGATCCCTTTTGTTTGAGGTGAACGAATCTTTCATAAACATCATCCTCTTCTTCATCATGAAACCTTTTTAGCAGGGCGTTTTTAAAATTTTGCCAATTAAACGAGCGAGCTGCACATTTGTTTGACCACCATAGGAATCAGTCATACGCTTTTGATTCAAGATAGTTGGATGCGGTCATGACATTTTCTTATTCACCTATTGGCAGGTTTGCTCCGAAAAGGGCGTCCATCTCATTTACCCATACAATGGTGCCTTTATGGTCCTTACCATCGTATT
The DNA here is from genome assembly GCA_000404065.3 of Pinus taeda. NCBI lineage: Eukaryota > Viridiplantae > Streptophyta > Pinopsida > Pinales > Pinaceae > Pinus > Pinus taeda. The sequence continues at coordinate 96,933 of APFE031382346.1, read as the reverse complement.
TGGGTAATTCTCTTTTAATCTTGAGGTAGTCTTTGTCAGAGAACTTCGTATGGTACTGACTTCCTTCAAACTGTACATGCGGTATTCATGGTTTTTCGTGCATTAAAAATTCATGATTTGAAAAAAATCTGCCTTCCGGAGATTTTGGACTTTGCGTTTCTAAGGGATTAAAAGGTTGATTGGCTCCTCCCATGGGCTAGCTCATCATGCTCCTTACTGCTTTAATATTCTCTGCCATTTCATCTTAACGAACCCCGAAATCATCTTGCTTCCTTTCAACCTCGTCAAGGCGCCTGCGCACTTTATCGAGTTCATCTTGCAATTTCTTTGAATTATCGTCATTATTATTGCTTCCCATTTTGTTTTTATTTTTCCTAGTGGACTCAAATTTTTTATTTTTTAATTGGATTTATTATTGTATAAATATATATATATTATGATAGTTTTTAATATTAATTTAATAAAATAGTTTATATTATAATATACAACTATATTAAAATTAAATTATATGATATAGTTGATATTTAATAATTATATCAAACTATATTAAGTTATATAGTTCCCACACAAAATCGAAAACGTGAATGGATGTGTTTTGCCCAACCGACATCAGCATTGACCTTCGGTGCTTGATGGCAGAGACTACACATTAAACCATTGAATCTGTTGTCAATATGGCAGACAGGTAGGATGTGACGGCAGTAGCGGGGTCGTGCAGGGGTTGTGGTGTTGAGTAGGTGGCTTGCGGAATAGGTAGTGGCAGGGAAATGAAAGGTAGCAAAGGTTCAGACGTCTGTACAGCAGAAAGTCGACAGTGGCGGTGGTATGTAAGGCGGCTTGTGAAAGGGAATAGAACAGTGATGAGTCACGGGGGTTACAACCAGTCAGTCAACTACACTTTTGCAGGCAGATGGCACAGGGTTGTCGGGACAAGGGTGTTGGGTTGTGAAGCGGTGGAAGATGATGGTGCAGAATTTGCGAAGCGTAAAGGGAGGAACCACTTCAGCAGAGCGCAAAATGACAGAGGAAAGGTTTGATAACGGAATTACGAAGTGTGAGTGTGGCATCCGAAGGTTTGTTCAACAGTAGGGTGACTGAGGTTCAATCGGCTCTGATACCACTAAAGTGAAAGAATCAATGCACGGCAAGGTATTTGTGTGTAAATTTTGTAATAGTGTAAATAGGTAAATATCTTATTAATAAAAAATATGAATGGTGGTTGTGGTGGTGTGCCTATATTGTTGATTTGGGGTAGCATCGGATGTGCTCTAGGTCTCAAAATTTGCAGGAAGGCTTAGACACATGCATTCTCCAATACCTAGAAATCGTTTTGGGAAATTCCACCTGAAAACAATTTTATTAATATAATTAATTATTTTTAATGGGACCCTAAGTCTAAACTGAGAAAATTAAAATAATTAATGGGTATTAATCTAAACTGTGGGTGGAACTTCTAAAAGAAGGCAGAGATCAAGTCAAATGATCCGAACCATTGATTAGAATCTAATCTGGGCCATTGATTGATGAATGAGAGGATTATAAAAGGAGACTTGACGGGCACTTGGAGAACACACTAGAGTCAAATACTCAGCGACTCCAATAAAATCAATTTTCTCACTGGCTGAAGTTCGGAAGAGAAAATTGTATCAAAGGGAGAGTTGCAGGTGAGAAAAGAAGAGAGGGCATCAGCATATTCAAAGGGTGCAAGGCAGCAAGATGCAGAGCAGGAACAGGGTGACACAGAAAGAGGCAGTTTGACGCAGAGCCTGCATGGGCAGCTTGACGCTGAGCCAGGGAGAGCAGTTTGACGCAAAGAGGATCAGAAGGATTCCAGGGAAGGAGAAGTGCTTCACCTGGGGTAAAACTTGGTCAAGAAGTGTCTGTAAAATTTATCATGCCTATTATGTTGGTTGTAATTTGTACATGAGAATTTGCTGAAGAATAATAAAACCCTCATCTGCTGCACCGGTTTTCCCACATTGTGTTTTTTCAGGGACGATTGTCCAGAAATAATTGTCATTGTGATTGTATTTGAGCCAGATTTTTCCTTACATTTACTTTCTGCAATGTTTTAATTGTGAAGGCTGCAATAGAATATATTTCAATATTTGTCATGAGGATACTGTGAATAACTTATTTCGGAGATAATAAGTAGAAGGAATAATATTAATCACTGCAGTAGGATTTCTATTTAGAAATGTTCACATGGTATCGGAGCTAAAGGGAAGCAAAAGGAAGAAGTCGGAGGACCCAACAATGAAAGGAGAAGGGAATTCGAAATTCCTGCATGGGCAGTAATTTGAATCTCCCATAGGGTTGCGCAGTTCAAGCCAAGAATATTGGATTTTGTGGGAAAACTCACAAAATTGCAATATTTACAATGGATTTTGTCATGTATGAGGGTATGGAACTAGTATTTAAGAAAAAACCACCAAGCCTTTTATGTACCTCGATGTTCATGGCATTGATTGTTGAACTCTTTTGTCATGAACCTAATAAAAATGCACACTTCACTTAAGCAAAATTACTGATTTAACATGTTAAGCTTTTTCTATCTTATTTTAAATCTTTAAGGGTGATATTGATGATGAGGATCCCAATATAGGCAATGATTTTGAGGATATGTAGTTATTTATTGTAGCATGAATTTTTTGGGACTCTAGAGGCCATTTAGAGCATCTTTGTTGATGTATTATTGGTTTAGCGATGGATTGCACTTGGTGTCATTTTGGTTATATGCAACCTTGCTATATATATGAAAAACTTTGCATATTTGTGTATAATGATTTGGATTGATATGGATGCACTATATATCAGTGTTCCACGGAGACGCATCCCCCAGGGTCGAGTGCGTGCACCTATCGCACCCCACGCACTCGGGACGGGGGGACGTCTAGGGAAACGTTTCCCCACATCTCCCTTTTTGGGAGACGCAGGGGGGACGTTTCTCCAGTGTGGGAGACTCGACTTCCCAAAAGGGGGACACCCATCAAAATGGGCTATACACCCCCCCTTAAATTTGCTTGTAAACAATTATTTATGACAAGGGAAACCTAGTATTTGACCATATTGCCCTACTAATGCTATGCAATTCATGGTAATGTTAAATTCTTAACGCAAAAGTGACATTCTCCTTTATCTTTCATTTTCATCATTTTACTTAAATTTTTAACATTACCGTGAAATGACTCAAGATGTTTGAGAGTGGTTCCGACCTCATTGGATTTCATATGGAGAAAGTAGAGTTTTAGATCTCACTTAAGATCCAACAGACTTAATAGTTTTTCTGTGAAATTCCTACTACATGAATCCCTACTGCAGCAACTGATGATATTTCTCCTACTTGTTAGATTTACATGAACAAGTTATTTGTAGTTTCCTACGGCAAATATTGAAATACATACACTGTAGCCTTCACTTAATTAATTTATATGCGGAAACAAGAGACTAAGCAAGAAAGAAAATACAACACAATAACGCTGTTATTTTTGGACAAATATCCCCAGAAAAACCCAATGTGGGAAAACCGGTGCAACAAATCAGAGGGTTTTATTATTATGCAGTGGTAAATCTGAGTACAATTCTCAGATGCTCAAATAGCAATCTGATACAGAGAGAAACTTGACAAAATGAATGGTGAAGTGCTCTCACCCTATCACTGGGAGAATCTGAGTCTGATCACGTTGAACTAGAGCCTTTGCATGCCCTCTGCCCAGAACTGCGTAAGCCTCACGTAGTCCCTGCATCACCCCTACTAGGTATCATGATGCTTCTTCTTTGAACCCTCTGTTGGCTGGAAAATCTGAATCCCTGCCTCTCAGTCTCAAACCCCTGCTCCCGGCTTCTGAAACTCAATTTCCTAAGCAAAAATTCGATCTCCCCTAAGGCATGTGCTGCCACTGAGTCATCTTTGCATGGGCCAGCGTCTGCCTCTCTCTGGACATCGTTCTTCCCTCTTTGCTTCGTACTCTCCAGCCCAAGAAAAACTTCATTCTTCCGGATACTCATTGCCCCTCACTGCAAGGAATCTCTTCGATCACTCCTCTAGCAACTGTTGTGCTGCCCTCTCTAAGAAATTTGATCTTCTTGATCTCTCTTGGTGTGTTCTCCAAGTGCCCATCAAGCCTTCTCTTATAATCCTCTCGCTGATCAATCAACGACCCAGATTAGATTCTAATCAATGGCTAGGATCATATTGACTTGATGTCTGCCTTCTTCTAGAAGTTTCACCCACAGTTTAGATTAATACCCATTAATTATTTTATTTTCCTAAGTTTAGACTTAGAGTACCTTTAAAAATAATTAATTATTTTAATAAAATTGTTTTTGGGTGGAATTTTCCAAAACGCTTTCTAGGTTCTTTGGAATACATGTTCCCAAGCCTTCCTACAAAATTTGAGACTTAGAGCACATCCGATGCTACCAGAAATCAACACTCCCTCTTAGCGAGGAATGTGCTCTAGCAATGCAACCTATTGAAGCATCACTCTGTTCTGTAACATCTCTCTCTGTGTTGCTAATGTCTGACATGCTGTCCACCAACCACTGCACAAATGTTGCATCTGTACTGTCGCTGACCCTTCCACTGTCAACATTGCATCCGTACTGCAACTACCCCTGCACTGCAAACTACTGCTACTGCTGTATCAACAATGGAAAAACATCCCAAATTACTGAACTAACTATGTTCAGTATGATACCATGTGAATGATGAGGCCTGATTGCTGCTAGTCTCTGCATTGACCCTCTGAATCTACTGCGCTGCTACTGACCTCTGCACTGCTACCAACTCTGCTCTGCATTGTTCAGTCTCTAGCGCTCCTAGCCACTACAACTGTCTCTCTGACACTCCTCAGCACCATCCAACACTAGTCCATCCTACTACCACAAAACTGGGCTCTTGTAGCAAGGTATTGATCCAAGAGGTGGGCTCCTCAAGGATCCTGCCCCTCTGTAGCTCTTTCGAAATACAGCTCCAAACCAGCCCACCTCCCTCCTACAGGTATCTCGACTGTCATGGTGAACTCCTCCTCGATCTTCATGGACGCTGCCTTCGGATCATGTTTCTCATCCTTGTCCTTCTTCTTGAGAGGACATTAAGTAGCATAGTGACCCATCTCACCACACCTGAAGCACTTTATCTTCGAGACGTCCTGTTGCCCCTTTGATACAAGAGCTACATTATCCTCCTCCTCCTTGGGCTTTGACCCATTGCTGCGTCCATCAAGCTTGCACTTGACCAATTCTCTCCTCAACTCCTCTTGTTTGAGAGTTGTCCACATCTCATCCGAATTCGGCAAAGCCACCCTGCCCAGGATACTCTGGACAAAGACTTGCCACTCATCTGAGATAGATTTGAGGGCCATTCTAACCAACTCTGAGTTTTGAGGTGTAGACCCCACAACAGATAACTCATCACGGGTCTCCTGAAGCTTCGTGAGGAATGGATCCACATGCTCCCCCTTCTGCATCTGAGCAGATCTCAACTTCTGCTCTAAGTACATCTTCCACTGCTCAGAAGATCCCTGATATAACACAAACAATGCATCCCACATCTCCTTAGCAGTCCCTCTGCTAGCGATGTGGCAGACCACATGATCCTTCACTCCATCGAGGATCATTCCTTTCGCCTTCGCCATCTCAGCTCTATATTTCTTCAATGGATTTGGATCTGCTGGTTCAACCACCACGCTGTCAACATATGTCCTAAGGGCATGCTCATCTAGAAATAATGACATTCTAGCCTTCCATATGACATAGTTGGATGCTTTGTCCAACCTATCCTGATCCCTCAAGCCACTAGTTGCCATCTCTGCCACAAATGTCGAAAATCCCCTCTCTGGTTCTTACTGCTGCTGCGCAACCAATAAGGAAATGAACTTCTTCGCAGGAAGTCTTACTGAGGAAAAATTCCCTCACTATGCTTCTCTTCTCTCTTCTAACGTCTTCCAGCCCAGTGATCTGCCTATTGAAAATCTGCATCTCACCAGCTCTTCCTCACGCTGAGGCTCATCGCTGCTCCCTCTACCACGACAAATTTTTGATCTGGTAGCCCTTCTCTCTATCGACTCACTTAGAGAGAGGCTGCCTCGAAAATCAACCCTCTAGCTAAGACTGCACAAACCCTCTGGGGTTTTGAACTGCTACCTCCTGCAGCATTTTCGAACTCCCTATTCTACTCAGCGCTGGTTTCTTTAGCACTGCTCTTCTTGTTCCCCCTACAACTCTGATACCATGTGAAAATTCCTACTACAAGAATCTCTACTGCAGCAACTGATGATATTTCTCCTACTTGTTAGATTTACATGAACAAGCTATTTGTAGTTTCCTACAACAAATATTGAAATACGTACATTGCAACGTTCACTTAATTAATTTATATGCGGAAACAAGAGACTGAGCAGGAAAGAAAATACAACACAATTACACCATTATTTTTGGACATATGTCCTCGGAAAAACCCAATGTCGAAAAACTGGTACAACAGATCTGAGGGTTTTATTATTATGCAGTAGTAAATTTGAGTACAATTATTGGATGTTCAACTAGCAATCCGATACAGGGAGAAACCGGAAAAAACGAATGGTGAAGTACTCTCACCCTGTCACTGAGAGAATCTGAGTCTGATCACGCTGAATTGGAGCCTCTATGTACCCTCTATGCAGAACTGCGTAAGCCTCACGTAGTTCCTGCGCCACCCCTACTGGGTATCACGCTAGTCCTTCTCAGGACTCTCTGCTGGCTGGAAAATCCAAATCTTATCCTCCTAGTCTCACATCCCGGCTCCCGGCTTTTCAAACTCAATTTCCTCAACAGGAATTCGATCTCCCTCTAAGGCTTGTGTTGCCACTGCATTAGTTCTACGTGGGCCAATGCCTTCCTCTCTCTGGACGTCGTTCTGCCCTCTCTGCCTTGTACTCTCCAGCCCAGTAAAAACTTCCTTCTTCCGGATACTCACTGCCCCTCACTGCAAGAGATCTCTTCAATCATTCCTCTAGCAACTGTTGCGCTGCCCTCTATGAGAAACTCAATATTCTTGATCTCTCTCGGTGTGTTCTCCAAGTGCCCATCAAGCCTTCTCTTATAGTCCTCTTGCTGATCAATCAACAACCCAGATTATATTCTAATCAATGGCTAGGATCATATTGACTTGATCTTCACCTTCTTCTAGAAGTTTCACCTACAGTTTAGATTAATACCCATTAATTATTTTATTTTCTTAAGTTTAGAGTCTTAGACTTAGGGTCCTGTTGACCTTGCCGCCTACACCTACCTACAAGTCAGTGAGAAAAGCCTTCAACCCCACAAGGTTTGGTTGGTGGTAGGGAACTCAGAGAAGGGGTTGTCACACTAATCTCGACTCTCTCCGTTTGAGCTATCTCCTAGATTAGCTAAGGGGGGTGGTCCCTAATGAAAAGTTAAGTTAAAATATGTGAGTTTCTAGGAGAGTGTTATAGTGAAAATGGATTAATTTTAAGGATTTATGGGCAAATACGAAGTGAGCAACTTGAAATAACAATGCCAATCATTAATATGATTATAAACCATAAAACCAGTGCCTTATAAGGAATTTGCTCAACAACCTAAAGATATATTTACTCAAAGTAAAATGCAATGCTCTCAAAAGATAAAACAAAGTAACCCTGAAATGTAAATAAGAGTTGTTAGCAAAAGATATGTAAAATACAAAATGCTTTTGAAATAATCAACTTTATAAATCAAAACATGTGAAACATATCTTGCTAAAACCCAAAAATTAGTAATTAACTTGGAAATGTAAAAGAAAGGAAGTGTTAAACCAAGACATCAATAAGCAATTAGACTTGAAACATGAAAAGAAAACACTTGTTTGAAATGATTACAATACTTGCTTTTGGAATAGACTTTGCATATGAAAACTCAAACCATCAAGAGACAAGTAAAGTAAATGTAATGGAAAGTGTTCTTGGTTAATTTTATTAATTAGCTCTACAACAATATTACAATTTAACTCTTCAATCCTCAGACCTCACCCTTGCCCAATGATATGGATCTCACAATGAGGAGTCAATAGAGGAGTAGAGGATCCCTAAGATGTTTATTTCAACCAACTTATGTTGGAAGTAAAATTTTAATGAGGCTTGGGGCCTTCCTACACTAAAATGCCTAGATGAAATGCAAATTGTGTTAATTCCCCAAATTAAAATAATGATACATGCAAATGCTTCAAAGAGATTGATTTGCAATGCTTGAAAATGAAATAGTGTTCAACATAAGTTGCAATTATAACTTGAATTGGAGGAATAAAATTAGCTTACAAGTGTTGCATGTGTTTCATCAATGAATTAAAATGATACAGGTAATTTGCTTGAAAGTAAAATTTGTTTCAAATAGACAATGACAATAAATAGCTGAAATATTCAAGATAACAATGTAGCATAAAATTGAAGCATGTATTAAAGTGCTCATGAAACAATTTACCAAGGTAAATGGAAACGAATCAAAGTTTGTTAAGAATATAAAATGCTTGCATGTAAAGGATGAATTTCCCAAAGTAAAGTGTAAGCTTGTAGCTCCAAGCAACAATGAGAAAAAAAATGCAAAGCTCAAATGAAATTGTAACAAACTTTAACTTAATGAAATGTGATAGTGAAGTTGTGTTAATTCCCAATTAAAGCATGCATGTAAGTGAATGAAGTATGAAAGTTTAAACCATGCAAATATCAATTCACCCAAGAGAAGCCTCTCTCTAAATGGGGAGATAGGATACCATGGGAGAAATCCCAAGCTCCCACAAGCAACTTAGATCTTTTATTAATATTACAATGAGAAGAGGGCCCTTTAAAGTTCTCAACTATAATTCAAGGAGAGTCCTCATAATAATTGCTTGAAACTTGGACACTAGACCTCCTTTTTTGAGAAAGTAGTGACAAGATCTCACAAAACTTATGCAAGGGAAACAAGGTGTGAGTTTCCTCCAAATGCCCATAGCTTAAAGAGGAAAATGGGCAGACCTCTAGTGAACTTGACTTGGCCAAAATAAGCCTCAAAAGGGCTCACGACATCCCTGGAAATCGAACCCCCAACACTTGCCAAAGGTCCTGCAAACACTTGTTAGATATTGCAGGAAGTTGCTCTTCAAAATCTGCCACAAAAGAGTTAGCAAAAAATCCAAACAATGGCTGCAAAATAAGTTAAGTATTAATGGAAAAATCAACAAGATAAAATGTATATGTACAATTATAATTTACAAAAGGCTAAGCTAAAGAGTGAGAGTAAACTCTCGTCTTTGTTTAGCCATCTTCAAGCTCTTAGATAGCAAATGAAAGAAATGAAGTACAATGTTTTTTTTAAAAGAGATTTAAATTTAAAAGTTCTCGGCTTGTGCACAAGCTATGTGCCGAAATCCCTGCAAAACCACTTTGTAAGATAAGACTATTAAAGTTCAAAGAACAAATGAGAGCTCTTTTAAAAATGTATCAAGAGTGGGTTGGTCTCTCCAAAGACTTCCCCTCACGCTTGATTCTTTAATCCCAACAAGATGTTCCCTCTACAAAACTTCAATCAAGAATTAGTTCCATATAGATTTAGCAATAAACAATGATAAGAAACTCTAGAAATTTATTTAAAACCAACTAGAGCATTCTATACCTAGAGCATACTTCTAAATCAAATGTCAATGCAAGATAGCTCTACATTAACAAATCTACAAGAGCATATGGAAACAAATTAGATCAAAACATGAGTAAAAGGAATTATACCAATGCTCAACAATTCATCATACTCAAAAATGAGGAACACCTCATGAATGAAACCCCAAAGTCTTTATTGATATTTCTGAAAGTGTACAAGGCAGCAGTGCTTCCCCAAGCACAATAGCTAGTAACAATCTTCTATCATGTGAGAGCCCATGGCTCTATTATATAGAGAGTTGGGAGCAAATCCCAATGAAGAATGACAATGACAAATGGCAGTGGAGCCAATCCCAAATGTAGAAGTGATTAAACAAGTGACATGAGGTGAAAATCCCAAAGAGATTCGAATTTGTTGAATGGAGCTCCAATATTAAGTGTAAAAATCAAATTCTGGCAAGTGGACATCATTTTCTTCTTCCCTTATGTGTCAAATTCGAATTTTATGGTGGAATGACAAGTGTATATTGGTGGTAACCCATGTGGGAACAATTTCCCACAAAAATCTCCACCAAATATTCTCCCAAATCCTCCCAAATGTGCATTAACTTCACAAATTCGAATTTCCAAGCAACATTTTCATTTAATGCCAAAAATTCGATTTTATTTGAGCACATGTCCTTTCTTTGATTTTAGGAGTCCACATCACCTTGGGACTTCACTTTAACTCCTCCATAATTTTTCATCTCATTTCCACAACATTTAGCATGTGTGGATATTTTTTTTTCCATTTATTTAATTTCTAGCTTAATTAATTGTTATATCTCCCACTAAACTTAGGAAAAGTAGCTTTTCAGGGTTCAAAACACATTATTAACCCCTCAAAGTGTGTCATAGTAGAAATTTGAGGGTGAGAGGTGTAATTCTGATTACTCATACCTCATACAATTTCTCTAGACTACACTTATTACAATTTAAATAAAATTTTATTTGCAATTTTTGACCTGCGAGAAATCTAAAAAATTAAAAAATGACTACCTAGACCTAACCAAATTCCACGAAATTTTTTGTGTGATCTAGTATGGTAATTAACATTGACTTTAGACACTAAGATGTGTCAGGGGCTCAACCTTCAAACCGTCACCCCGGCTTTGGGGTAAAACGTGAGTGAAAAAACCTAAAAAATTATCCGCCTCTGAAAAAGAAGGGATAATTAACCAGATAAAAAAACACTCCAAGGTGTACTCATTCGCTGATCGAGTCCCAACATCCTAGGCATGTTACAGACTCAAAACTCATCATTACTAATATCACTTATTACAATTCCCTGTAGGGTGTGGAATCCGGGTACAAGAAAAATGATGAGAAGATAGAAGTAGAGTTAAAAAACTCTGTTGACTAACGATATCTGATGGTACAAATGTCATCTAGATCATCCTTGGGCATCGAGTCTTCATATAATCATCAGGTGCCACTCCAATGGTCAACAGACAGCAAGTTGAGTTCTTGTAGGCTTGATACTACTGCATTGATTATGTTTTTATGTGGTTTGATGGAGTACTGTAGGCCTAACTTGCTGTTGGGCTAGGCCGCAAGCCATAGCCAGCAGCAAAGGTTGTTCTAAGGGTTGCATTAAGGCTATCAAGCCAGACTTCGACAACGTGGCAATGGTGGAGTCTCACCTTGGTGCACCGCAACCTTTAAAAGCCTATATTGTTGACTGTATGGAGGATGAGGGTTGAAGATTGTTGTCCTAACCAGTAATGCAGCAAACCACAGTGCTAACATGTTGCAGCTGTGTTATGTGAAGGGATACTAGATTGATGAACTCATAAAGGGTATGCTTCAACACTCTTAGTGATTGTTTGAAGATTGTCATAAGAACTCAGGGCTGCATCAAGTGCCCTAATTAGAACAGTCATCATTAGCAAAATGATATTAGTATTATGAGCAGCATTTGAGTGCATTGAGCTTACTATTGAAGGTCGATGTTGGTTGGGATTGACCAAGCCACTTAGAGGAAGATTACTATCTTGTTTGACCAGCATTGACTTCTCTGGTCAAGGCTTTACTACTACTGTCATAAAATACAAATTTTGTATATTTGTACTATCTCTCTCTTTGCTGAACTATTGAAGAATATAAGAAGAAGTGACCAAGGTTTTCCCCACATTGTGGTTTCTCCTTGGCTGGTGCCACATCTTGTGTCCTCTTGTCTTGGCTTGTCTTCCACTGTTTATGTTTATGTTGTATCTGCATTTTTCTATCATGCTGATGTGATTGCTAATTGGATATTGATATTGGGCTAGCAAGAAAATTGAAGTAAATTTCTCTTGAACATAGAACATACCTAAAATTTAACATGGTATCAGAGGTGAGGTGAAAACAAAGCCCAAGCAAGAGTGAAAGAGCAATCATCGAAGACAATTGAACAAGGACAAAAGGCTCAATGGGTTCCTCATCCCACTTCCCGACTGAAGACAAGCTCTGTGAAAAGTCTGACTATCACAGATGGAAGATGTCTCTTGATTTTGACATTGGAAGAAACAAGACTGGTAGAGCAAGAAATGCCTTTTACTAAAGTCAACCCTACTACATTCTTCGCTCATGCCAAAAGGAGAAACAATGTAGGGTCTAAAGGTCATTTCCATGGAAAGCCTAGATCTAAGGGAGGATGGAAATGCAGGTGCTTTACTTGCAATAAGTTTGGTCACTATGCAAGGGAGTGTCCAAATAAAAGGGACACATCACATGATGATGATCACAACCATTCCAGGGGCAACTTTAACAACAACGATCGAAGGAATGACAAGTACAATGGCAAAGGAAAAAGAAATGCGAGACATCAAGGAAATGGTCGATCCTCCAAGAAAGCAAGGAACTCCAAGTATGAAGAATCAAATGTTGTTAACAATAAGCAAAAGGAGTATTATCTTATATTGGCCCTCTCTTCTACCTCTCCTCCAGACACTTTGGGGAATTGGCTTATTGATAGTGGTGCTTCAAGGCACTTCACCGGATACAAGGAAGCTCTCTCTAATCTGATAGAGAAGGAAACAAACTTGGAGATTATGCTTGGGAATGGTGCCACCTATCCCGTAAAGGGTGTAGGGAATGTTACCCTTCAATTGAATCAGGGTAACACGATTCATTTACAAGAATTTCTATATGTACTTGATCTCAAGAAGAACTTGGTGTCCATTTCGGCAATGGAAGACAAAGGTTACAAGGTGGCATTCATCGATGGAAAGGTACGTGTTTGGAAAAGAAATTTTAAAGATGATTTTACTCTTGGTTTCAGGGTTGGCACTTTGTATCAAGTTGCAGGAAGTCCATTGGGGACCATGTCTTGTGACACATCTCTACAATCTGAACTATGGCGTCGGAGGTTTGCCCATCTTCATTACAGGGCGCTACCCGATATGAGACAGATGGTGACAGGGATGCCTGAGTTCAAAGAAGAGCATGAAGGTATATGTCCGGGAAAACTTCCAAGGGGACCATTCCCCTCAAGTAATGTCAAGACCACAAATATATTGCAGTTGGTCCACTCCAACATATCTGGTATGATGCCCATAAGCTCTTGGAAGGATGAAGTAAACAACTAGTTCTGTCACTTCAAAGACTATGTGGAACAACCCGAGGGGTTTGAGGGTCATAACCAGGAATCTCATGTATGCAAGTTGAAGAAAGCTCTCTATGGTTTGAAGAAAGCACCCTGGGCTTGGTATCAGAGGATTGATAGCTATCTGATGAAGTTGAGGAGTGAAGCTGATCCAAACCTTTACCTTAAGGTTGTAGATGATAAGCCTCTCATACTAGTACTTTATGAGGACAACCTTTTTTTGACAGGTGCAGACCCTCTCATTCACAATCGTAAGAGGGAGTTGGATTCCAAATTTGAGATGAATGACCTAGGACCGATGCACTACTTCCTAGGGTTGGAGGTTTGGAAAAATCCAGGAGAAATTTTCCTATCTCAAGGAAAATATGTTGTGAAGATATTTGAAAGATTTGGGATGGTGGACTGCAACCCTGTGACTACTCTGATGGAGCTTAACTTTAAGAATTTATGCAGTAGTGCTGCCGGAACTAAATTGGGAAATGCCTCTGAGTATCGTCAACTCATAGGAGCATTGATTTTCTTGGAGAACTCCCATCTGGATATATGTTTTGCAGTTAACATGTTAAGCCAATATATGGTTGAGCCTCATCACACACATTGGATTGGCGCCAAGAATCTTCTAAGATATCTTCGAGGCACAATCACTCATGGACTGAGATACACTGCCGAAGATGTGAGACTGCTTGATTATTCTGATGCTGATTGGGTAGGCAGTGTGGTGGATCACAAAAGCTCTTCTGGTTGTTGTTTCTCTTTGAGTTCTTCTTCGATCTCCTGGATGAGCAAGAAGCAAAAGTCGGTTGCTTTGAGCACTGCTGAGGCCGAATACATAGTTGTGAGTATGGCCTCTTGTTTGGACATGCGATGGATACCACCATGATCGTTTGTGACAACCAGAGTGGGATCCGATTATCAGAGGATCTCGTATTTCATGATTGCTCCAAGCACATAGACATTAGGTACCACTTTATCTGGGATATGGTACAACGAGGAGCAATAAGGCTCCGTCACATTGGGACTGATGAGCAGGTCGCCGATATTTTGACGAAGCCCCTGGGAAAGGTCAAATTCTTGATTTTCCATGAACGACTAGGAGTTGTGGAGAGACCCTCTCCTGAGGGTCCTGTATGATATGAATATTGAGCTCTGGGAGCTCCGGGGGGCATGGGGTACTTCTTGGAGCGATGAGCAACCATAGGGTGAGTGGTTCAACCTTCCCCTAGTGGTTTGCTATGTAGGCAAGATGAGTGGTTCATCTTTCTCCTGTTGAGATACAGACATAGGATGAGTGGTCCAGCCTTCCCCTAGTGATTTGTTGTGTACAGGGTGAGTGGTTTAGCCTTCCCCTGTGATACCCCATGTCGACATGTAGGCAGGATGAGTGGTTCATCCTTCTCCTGTTATGACATCCTACCCATGTAGTCTGGGACTAATGGGAAGTACCTCTCATCTGACCAATGAGTAGGGAAATGAGGATAGGGACCATAGTACTATCAATGGACGCATCATGTACTACCATACTCCCTATGCTAGGATGACCGATATTGATCTGGGATTAATTAGAATTGACTTCGGGTCAGTAAGAGTGGTATGAGACACTCTCTTTTATCCGGGACTGACTTCAAGTCAGTAAGAGTGGTATGAGACACTCTCTTTATATGGGACTAACTTCGGGTCAGTAGATAATGTTGAAATTTGGTACCGGAGGACAGGTGGTTCCCTTAGGCTTTGATCTTTGGCCTAGGTAAAAGTGTCCAAAAGATTTTAATTTTTCTCCTAAAGTGACTTTATAATTTTTATAAAGTTAAAATCTAATTTAAAAGTGACTTTAAGTGATAAAGTTACTAAGTCTAATTTTAAAGTGACTTTTATAAAGTCAATGAAAAATTAGAAAGGAAAAGTGACTTTGGAAATAAATGACTAAGTGGGTCTTTATTAAAGTGGGGTGAATTAAAAAATAGAAAGTGAGATTTAAATGTGCATTTAATCTCAGCCATTGATCTAAATCTATTTCAGCCATTGGATTTAGAGATCACCCAAAAGTCACTTGGATCACCCAAAAGTCACTTGGAGTTATATTAAAGGAGGAAAAGATCATTCATTCTTTCATGAGCAGATTGGGAGAAGGAGAGCAAGAGAGCAAGGGAGATTTCTGGACAAGAAGGAGAAAGAGCCAGCAGTTTGGCACACATACCAGGCAGCTCTTCAGCAAAATCAGAACAGCAGAAAGACAAGCAGAACAACAGCAAGAACAAGCAGAAAAGGCTGATTTTTTGCTGAAAACTAAGAAGTTTCCAGGTGGTCCGTTGGGCTGAAAACGGATAAGTTTGCTTGCTGAAAAATTATTTTGCTGTAACTTTTTGCTGAAATTTTCTTGCTGTAAAAAGACATTTTTCAGAAATAAAGAAGAGCTCTCAAACTAGTTTTCTCCAAGAGTTGTAGGGGGTTTTTCCAGGGTCACGTTGACCAAAAATATCAGTGTTTTAATGTGTTTTAATGGCTGTTTATTACTGCTGATTTTTATTTCTGAAATTTCCAGCATTCTGTAAATTTTCCAGAATTTGTGTTTTCAGCAAAATTTATTGTTTCCAGCTTGTTGAATGTATGGTTATGGGAAAGGGCATTTAACTACATGGGAGAAATAAGGAGAAACTGAAAACTGGGGTGGGAAAACAGAAATTTTAACATTGGGCAAATTCTAAGCGGTTTGGGAGATATTAAAATAATTAATATTTTTAATGGAGTTCCCAAGTCTAAACTTAGGAAAAATAAAATATTAATGGGTATTAATATAAAACTAAGTTAGAAGGGTCCAAAAGTATTGGATCAAGCTAAATCTAATCTTAGTTGTTGATTAGAGATTTAATCTCGGTCGTTGATGAACCAACGAGAAAAGTACAAGAGGAGGCTTTAGGGTCAGTTGGAGGACACACCAAGAGAGATCAAGAACTCTATTTTTTGGGGCAAGGTTTGCCGAGGAAATTGAGTGAGTGATCTGAGTTGCAGCTAAGATGCAGTGAATACATAGCAGAGAGGTATAGTTAGTACCGGGAGGGTCAGCGCAAAGCCGGGAGAGGTTGATGCAAATCCAACTACAGGCAACGTAGAGGCAGCAAAGGGCCACGCTGAGGCAGCCAGGAGTTGCGCAGAGCCAGAAAGGGCCAGCTTGTAAGATGCAAAGGCTCCAGAGGCTGATGTAGAGCCTAGAGAAGCTAATACTGGGCCTGAAAGGTTGACGCAGGGCCTAGAGGCAGCGTTAAGAGATTTTCGTGGGATGGACTGGAGCTGGAGCGCTGGATAGGGTGACACATTCCCTATCAGAGTGACACAGAGTAGCGGAAGTTGCATTGCTACTGTGGGGATCGTTCATCCGGTCATTTAGTTGGAATATCTGTCTCCGACTGAGAGGTACTACTGCCGAGGGCATTCTCTGTTGGGTGAGCCATTTCTGGCACCAAAGTTGTATTCTGAAACTGCATAATAATAAAACCCTCTAAATAGCTGCACCGGTTTTCCCACATTGGGTTTTTTCGGGGACATTAGTCAAAAAACAACGGTGTCACTTGTGTGCTTGTTTACTTTTAGTTGATGATCTGTATTTTTGATACTGTACTTGTATTTATTTTCAGTATTTACATGGTAAATAATTGTTAAGTAATTGAACAAGTAGGAAGAAATAAATCAGATAGTACAAGAAGAATTTCTAACGAGATAAACTTAGAAATTCTAACAAGTCTCGACTTCTTTCTCCGCCTTAGCTGGAGCTGCCTTGGAGTCGGAAGCCTCTCCCTTGTTTTTCTTCTTGGGACATTGGGATGCATAATCTCCCAGCTCCCCACAATGGAAGCACTTCACCTTGGAGATATCCTTCTTCTTCCTCTTACCCTGTTGTCCTGCAGATGCTAGAGTCGCATCCTCCTCCTCTTTCTTGATTCGACCTCCTTTGCCACTACTCCCCGCTTTGATCAACCTCCTGATCTCTTATTGGTGAAGAGTTGCCCACATCTCTTCCCTGTCCTAGAAAAGTAGCTCTTCCCAAAATGCCTTGGACAAATGTCTCCCACTCCTCAAGGACTGCATTCAGGGTAATCCTCACCATGAACAACGGATCCGGTGTAGACCCTATGGAAGTAAGTTGGTGACGAATCTCCTGCAATCTAAGGAATGGATCTATCTTCTCTCCCTTCTGCATTTAATACGACCGCAAATTCTTGAGTACAACTAGGGTGCCAAAAATGGCTCACCCAACAGAGATTGTTACACGACTGGAATACCTCTTCTCGGAGACAGATATTCAGCTTCTCAGCTCTAGTATGCCCCACTAAAATCCTTCCGGCGCTTCTTCTTGGCTGTGTCAACCCTACTAGCCTCAACGTAGCTCCTAAAGCCTTTGTGTCAGCCTCTTGGCTCTTTGTGTCAGCTCTTGGCCCCTCTGCGTCACCCATGGAGGCCTCTCTACCTCTGCACAATCCCCAGCTACATTTGCGTAGCTTCTGTTGCCTCTGCGTACCTCTAATTGCCTTTGCGTCAGCCTTTTCGGTCTCTGCGCTGAACCTCTGGCACTATCCCTGCCTCTCTGTTATGTACTCACTACCCCTCGCTGTAGCAGATCACTTGTTCAAATTTTCTCAGCAAACCCCGCACTAAAAAATCGAACTGACTAATTAATCTTGGTGTATCTCCAACTAACCCTCAAGCCTCCTCTTATACTTTTCCTGTTGAGTCTTCAACGGTCAAGATTAAGTCTCTAATCAACGACTAAGATTAGATTTGGCTTGATCCATGTCATTTAGAACATTCTCACCCAGTTTTATATTAATACCCATAATATTTTAATTTTCCTAAGTTTAGACTTAGGAACCCCATTAAAAATATTATTTATTTTAATATCTCTCCAATTGGGTGAAATTTCCCCAAACCATTCTGGGTCTTGGAGATCTTATGTGTTTTAGCCTCTCCACCAGTTTTCATGGCTAGAACACATCCAATGCTACCACAAATCAACACTCCCTCTTAGCGAGGAATTTTCTCTAGTAATGCTTCACCATGGAAACATCACATTGATCCCCCGAACCGGCACCTGCACTGATGGTTGGCCTGGTTCCTCGAATCATCTGCACTGCTACTCCCTGTACTACTACTCATGACACTGCCACATCCGTACTGCAGCTCCCTCTCAATATGCTGCCCATGCTGCCCCTAGCATTGCCACTACTAACCATTGCACTACAACTCAATTACTGAGAAGTAAGTAACTGATCTACCCAAATGATGACATCCCGGTCAGTTTGGAAGCTTCATGAAACTTAAGCTGCCTCTGCTACTATCCTGTGTTCCCTCTGCTTCCACTGCGTTGTTGCAAACACCTATGTGCCTCTCCCACTACTACAACCTCCATTACGCTACCTCAGATTTCTGCACCTAAGAACGGCCTTGCTGTTTCGCTACACTTTGCTCCACCCAACCTCTGTCATCCTGCTACTGTCGTTAAGGGCTCTCATAGTCGAATATGATCCAAGAGTTTGGGCACCTCAAGGATCCTACCCCTAGTATGTAGTCCTCCTGACTACAACTCGATGTCTCCCCACCTCTTCTCTAGAGGTACATGAGCACTCATGGCACAGTCATCATCAGTCTCAAATTCTTTCTCCGCCTTAGTTGCAGCTGCCTTGGAGTTGAAAGCCTCTCCTTTGTTTTTCTTTGTGGGACACTGGGATGCATAATGTCCCAGCTCCCCACAATGGAAGCACTTCACCTTGCAGATATCCTTCTTCTTCCTCTTCCCCTTTTGTCCCGCAAATGCTAGAGACACATCCTCCTCCTCTTTCTTGATTCGACCTCCTTCACCACTACTCCCCGCCTTGGTCAGCCTCCTGATCTCTTCTTGGTGAAGAGCTACCCTCATCTCTTCCCATCCTAGAAGAGTAGCTCTGCCCAAAATGCCTTGGACAAATGTCTCCCACTCCTTGGAGACTGCATTCAAGGGGGTCCTCACCATGAACTCAAAATCCGGTGTAGACCTAATAAGTTGGTCACGAATCTCCTAGAACCTGAGGAGGAATGGATCTATCTGCTCTCCCTTATGCATCTGATACGACTGTAGCTGATTCTTCAATAGCATCTTCTACTGCACGGAAGTGCCCTGATACAAGGTCTTCAAAATATCACACATCTCCTTTGTTGTGTTCTCTTCAGCAATATGTGGTACGACATGATCTTTGGCCCCATAAAGGATCATGCACTTTGACCTTGCCATTGGATCGTCATACTTCTCATTCTCAACTGGGTCGATCGGGATAGCCATGGTTCTCAAAGAAAATTCCTTGATGCGATGTCAATCTAGGACTGCCAGGATCCTGGCCTTCCAGATGACAAAGTTGGAAGTCCTATCAAACTTGTCCTGATCCCTCAGCCCATTCACTACCATTTCTGCTCCTCTTTTGGACTCCCTCTAAGTCCTAGTTTCCCTGCTGGAAATCCTCCCGCCAAATGTCAAACCGCTCCTCTCCAATCCTCCTTGCAACTGTAACTCGCATCTGGATTTCTTGGCTAGAAATCCGTCAAGGTAGCAACTCCCTCTACCTTGGTTCTATCCCCTTAGGTATTGTTCTGCACCAACAGAAACACCACCCCACCAGCTCCTCAATCACAATCTACCCACAACTCCCCAAGCCTCAGCAACTAAAGAAACTGAGCCTTTTAGTCTTTGCGCAATCCCAAAAACAGAAAAATCTGCTCCTCCTAGCCTCAGCGTTGATTCTTCCTGGTTGAGAAAGATGATCGGGCACTGCGTAGGTCTAATCTGCCCCTCTCTGCCTTTGGGCTAACCGTCCTCCTGGCTCGAAATGATGAAGCAGGCCCTCTGCATCACTTCCTCTCTGTTGCTTCTGTTGGTGCCTTCAGTTCTCCTATGATCTGCAAGCCTCTGATACCATCTTGAAATTTCTAAGTCTGACACGTTAGAAATCCCTACTACATTATTTGGTTTAATTTTTCCTACTTGTTCTTCTTATTAACAAGTTAGTTATAAATATAAATACAGAAAATAAATACAAATGCAGCGTGAACTCATATACAAATCAGCAACTGAAATAACTGAGACAAACACACAAGGGACACTGTTATTTTTGGACAATCGTCCCCAAAAAAACCTAATGTGGGAAAATTGCTGCAGCATTCTAAGGGGTTTATTATTATGCAGATTCTTGAGTACAACTAGGGTGACAAAAATGGCTCATCCAACAGAGATTGTTACATGGAAGTAATACCTCTTCTCGGAGACAGATATTCAGCTTCTCAGCTCTAGTCTACCCCCCGAAAATCCTTTTGCCTCTTCCTCTCGGCTCTGCGTCAACCCTGATAGCTTCAACATAGCTCCTGAAGCCTCTTCAGTCCCCAGCTGCCTCTGCGTAGCTCTAGCTACCTCTGCGTTAGCCTCTTCAGTCTATGCGCTGAACCTCTGGCACTACCCCTGCCTCTCTGCTATGTACTCACTGCCCCTCACTGCAACAGTTCACTTGTTTGAATTTTCTCAACAAGCCCCGCTCCAGAAAATCGAACAGACTAATCAATCTTGGTGTATCTCCAACTAACCCTCAAGCCTCCTCTTATACTTTTCCTATTGAGTCTTCAACGATCGAGACTAAGTCTCTAATCAACGACTAAGATTAGGTTTGGCTTGATCCATGTCATTTAGAACATTTTCACCCAATTTTATATTAATACCCATTAATTTTATTTTTCCTAAGTTTAGACTTAGGAACCCCATTAAAAATATTATTTATTTTAATATCTCTCCAACTGGGTGAAATTTCCCCAAACCATTTATGGGTCTTGGAGATCTTATGTGTTTTAGCCTCTCCACCAATTTTCATGGCTAGGGCATATCCGATGCTACCACAAATCAATAGGATCCTGCCCATCTGTAGCTCTTTCGAACTACAGCTCTAAATCTCCCCACCTCCCTCTTGGAGATGCGGCTGCCATCTTTGCCAAATGTCGAATGACCTCCTCTCTCCTCTGCACAACACTAGACCGGCCTACGAACTCCCTACTAGAGCTTGTAGATCTGCCCCTCTCCGATGTTGTTCAACAAGTGAAGATTCAAATTCCTTGGCTGGAAGTGGAGAAAATTCCCCTTCTATGTCTTTGTTCTTTTCCTGCGGATTTCTGCCCTAGCAGAAACTGTGCCTTTCAAGCACTATGCTAAGGCTCTGTGTCGCTCCCTCTGCCTCTCCAAACTCTCAAACTGGAAATCGTACCTCTATGTCATCTCACTCAGAGAGAGATTTCCTCGGATCTGCTTCTCGGCAAGGACTGTGCAATCCATTCAAGGGGATTCAAATTGTTGCCAAAAAAAGCTTTCAACCTCACTGCTCAGCGTAGGATTTGCTCTTCCTGTTTCAAAATCAATGCTCCGATACCATGTGAAAATTCCTACAGTGAAGGAACCCCTACTGCAGCAAATCTGAATCTACTTCACCTACTTGATTTTTAACATTAACCAACCTACTCTTCTGAATACTAAAGCAAATTACTTCTGCAGCCTACACTAATTAAATATTTTATCTCATGAAATAGAACAAGATACATAGGACACTTATTTTTGGACACAATAGTCCCCAAAAAAACCCAATGCTGGAAAATTGGTTCAACAACTCTGAGGGCTATATTATTATGCAAGAGAAATATCTGAATACAAATCTACGATGCTCATCTAGCAATCCTTTATAGAGAAAATAACGGCAGAAAATCTAAGTGAGTTTTACCTCACATCACCTGGCAAAATTCTCGCTGATCCGGCACAAGAATGGCTAACCCCGGCTATTTTTGTGTCACTTCTTCTGCCCTCTACATCAACTTTCCCGATTGTTCCGACAGTTCTGGCTTCTACCCTCTACGTCAGCTTTCCCTGCAATTCCGGATGTTCCCAGTAGTTCTGGCTTCTGCCCTCTGCGTCAGGTTTCCCGGTTGTTCTGGCAGTTCCAACTATTCCTGGTAGTTCCAGCTTCTGCGTGACAGGCAACTTTTCTGCTCTGCTGGCTCTCTCCGCCTCTCTGTCTGTATTCTCCAAAAAGTACTTCTCTTGTATTCTCACTGCCCCTCTACTGCAGAATGATCATTTAATTTGAAATCCTGAGCAAACCCTGCCCTAGGAATCGAATCCTTGATCAATTCGTTCTCTATGTGTGTCTTTCCAAATGAACCCAAGCCTCCATTTTATACTCTTCATGTTGAGTCTTCAACAGCCGAGATTAAGTCTCTAATCAACAACTAAGATTAAAAAATGACTTGATCCGCCCTTTAGATCATTCTCACCCATATTTTGATTAATACCCATTAATATTTTAATTTCCCTAAGTTTAGACTTAGGAAATCCATTAAAAATATTAATTATTTTAATAAAATACAATCCGAGTGAAATTTCATCAAAGGGTTTCTAGGTTCTTTAGAACTCATGTTGCTTAGCCTCTCAACCAATTTTCAAGGCCAGAGCACTTCTAATGCTACCAAAAACTAACGTTAGATGCATTGTAGAACTATATTTGCTTAAATTGCCTCTAGGGTTTTTAGTAGGGTATGTCATATCTCTGGAAGAAACATTAAAACCCTAGACGTAAAGAAGGTTGTTATGAAATGCTCAAAGTCTTGATGATATAGTCTAGGATTTATGAAAAACCCTAGCAAGAAGTTGAAAGGTATGTGTCTCTTGTTTGTAACTAAGTTTGGGTATTTAATGTCTAAAGTTGAATGTTTCCATTATTATATGATTCTGATATGGTTAACTTCATGCTTCTATAGATTTGGTTGTACTTGCTATCTGAGGTGTGCTGGTACATAATCTTCAAGATGGTGAAGATGTTGGTAAAGTAAAGTTGATATCATAAGCATGATGTGAATGGTCATGACAACTTTGATAAGAAAGATGGAAGCCACGAAAGAATTCTTCAATATCGTAGAAAAGAAGTGGAACTCCCTAACTTAAGAGGGAGCCTGGATGAAAGAAATCTCCCTAAGTTGAGAGGGAGCTTGGATGAAAGAAATCTCCCTAGCTGAGAGGGAGTTCATATCATAGTCATGATGGATACATTGAAAGATGTAATGATCCTAAATAGGAAATACAAGTGATAACAACAAATATTCTACGTAGCAAAATACAAAAACGAAATATTCATCAAGCACCCACAGAAAAACTACAAATGAAGAACTTTCGAGCCATTTTAATATATTTATGTAAGCCAAATACAATAGATAGTGGAATGGTGCACCTGGGCTTGTCTCAATGGATAAGCAGAACCAAACTCAGGTAGGAAAATGGCGGAGCTGGAGGTTGGCCAGCTGATGCACCAATCAACACTGCGCTGCCCAAAAAACTACTGCCCTACTGAATTCAGAATGGCTGGAAAGTGCACTAAAACTACCCAGAAATTTATATACTTTTAACCCCGAACTCCTTGGAAAAAACCCAAAAAATCCTAGAAGGGAATTTCGTTGGTTTTGACTTCTGTTTTTGGCCCCCCTTGGAGCCTCACCCTGCTATGGCTGCCAAATTCGATCGGCTGGAAACTGCTTACAAATCTCTCTGCAAACTCCTCCAAAATGTTGGGTTCACCCCTGCTATTTCCTGGATGAAATCGTGGCCCGAATCAACTGCTCCCAAACACCACGAAATTTCGTTGATTGGCCTCTGCTCTGTCCCTCTTCCTAGAAATGCGAATTCTTGGTATGCTAGCTCAGCTAGCTGAAAGCTCCAGTGAAAATGCCTGCCCAATGTTGCTACCTCAGCTCCCTGACCTCTCAACAAGCAATGAGATCCCTGCTGGTCTCAAACTCCCTCTATGTGACTCCTAGCTGCCCAGAAATACACACTCCCCTCTCTGCGTTGGTTACTCATGTGTGTTGCTGCCTCAAAACTCCTGAAAACTCCTGTAGAACACCCTCCCTAGGGCAGGCACAGATGGTCCCCCGAAGTACAGGTTGAATCTCCCACTTGAGAGACTCGTGGCTAAACAGTCTGTAAACTTGCTAAACAACAAAGTGTACAAATGAGTGTTTGTTTGCAAATGTCCAAGATACTAAATGGAGGCCTCCAAGCTCTATTTATAATTTCTAGTCCTCTCCCTTGGTGGTCCCCACCTTCCACTAATAAAATATTACTTTGCCACCATTCTTCATTAAAATAATAATTTGCACTTTTCTCCCAGAAAATAAGATTCTCTCCTTTTTATTTAATATCACCAAAAATTGGCAAAACTCCTTAGTGAATTTTGCACTCACAAAAATTGGGAACATTACAATCCTCCCTGCCAAAAATTGCTTGTCCTCAGCAATATCCTACTGCTCCAAACGTTGGCCTAGCCAATGCCAGGGTCCCAAATGTGCCACTAAAGTTCTGAACCACTCCTCGTTGTTGAACATCCTGCTATACTAGTGACGATCCCCATGTCAACAACAAATCACCAAATTCCAATGGAATATATCAATTATCCCCCTGTAGAAAGCGGCTCACCCCTCAGGGTAGATGAACCGTCAAATCCTATTGTGCCCGGATCCCATTCTAGTCTCGGAAGGGTGCCACCATGCTGACGCTGTGCCACTCTGACTATGACAAGCTTCCCATCATGCTCAGACTGTATCCTCCCCTCTAAAAACCTGATGGTGGGATATCTATAAAGGCCAAGCTTATCCTGCCCAGGTATCTCCATGATGTCAATGTCTACCCATCCACTGTCAATCTCAATCCTGAGCAGCAACATCATAAATCTACCTCGCCATAAAATGGAGGTTTCAACAATTTCCCATGTATCACACCCAAGGTGAAATAAATCACTCTCTCCCATGAACCTACTCATCATAGAATGGAGTATCCTATCAATCAACTCAATCCCTGGATCCCATAAATAGACCTAATGCAGCATAGCTCTAACAACTGTTGGAATCAGTCTGTTCCTCGTCCCTAGTCCTTGCATGAAACTGACATATAGGCCCCATATATCATGAACTAATCTGATGCATGCTAAACTTCCTTGTGCCCGCCATTGCGTAGTATTGATGACTGTTGGAAGCTACATGTGCCAAATAACTACCTCTTGAAGGTAGCTAATAGCTAGGTATCTGATACTCGCAATCAACTCAGTGTATGTGGACCCATCCCGCTCCTAACAACCATCACCACTGAGTCCACCATCTGCCCTCTCGATAATGTGCCAATACAATGTCTGGAGGTCAGACACATACTGGAAAGTCGCCTCAATCGTACACGGTATCCTCTACTCATGCATAGCCTTGACATGCCCTATGGAAAGAGTGACACGTCTCCCTCGTGACTTGCTCCCCAAGCATAGGCTCGCTGATGAACGATATGCCACCCCTGGAGATGATCACCTCATCCCCCAAACTGTGGTTGTCAACTCGTGCACCAACCCAATGCCGCCACTGATAAGTCTCTCCCCTAGTACGTTAAGTGTCATCCCAATATCTTGGGTGAGCTCCCTATGCGCAGCTGCTCGCCCATCAATACTCTCCCCACTGCTGCCTATCAATGCCATTGGAGATTCTAGCTGTAATTTATACAACCTGTTACTTCTGACTCCAATTTGGACCTTTTTCCAACTCGGGTGTTTGACATATACTTTCTTCCCAATGAAGAAAACATCATAGTCCTTGTTTTGCAACCAAGATACAGAGAGGAAGTTCATCCCCAATCCTTACACATGCAGCACATTGGTCGCTCGAAGCCG
The DNA here is from genome assembly GCA_000404065.3 of Pinus taeda. Lineage (NCBI taxonomy): Eukaryota > Viridiplantae > Streptophyta > Pinopsida > Pinales > Pinaceae > Pinus > Pinus taeda. The sequence continues at coordinate 70,957 of APFE031382346.1, read as the reverse complement.
ATCCCCTGCTGCTGTTGAAAGACTATAGTACCTCTCCCTACGAGGGTACATTTTGAATTATTTCCCATGGTGATTTGGAAGTTCAAATGTTCTTCCTGATAGCTCGAAAACCATTCTCATATTCTTTTCATGTGCATAGAAGCTCCACTATCAATATACCAAACCTCAAACAAAGCAGAACTTGCTAAGCAAGTGACTTCTTCTTCCAGTCTGGAAGCTAACATAGAATAGTCGTGATCCATATTCTTCGTACTTTCCTCTTTCCCAGGAGAACTGCGTGAGTCCTTTTGATTTGTTGCCCCAGCATCATGCTCCCGACTCATTGCAGATTCTCTAATCTTGTTTCCCGATCTCTGCTCTGATACCATGTGAAAATTTCTAACACGAAATTCTACTGCAGTAACTAATTTATTTCTCCTACTTAAATAAGTTATTTAAAAAACCCTTCAATAAACATCAAAATAAATTCTACTGCAGTTGTCACATAATAGCATAGAGAAAATAACAATGATATAGTATATGCAAGCACAAGAATCAATCACATCGACACAGTTATTTTTGGACAATCGTCCCCAGAAAAAACCAATGCGGGAAAACCAGTATAACAGATGAGGGTTTATTTATTATTCTTTAGCAATAATCTCTTTACAAGGAACGATTGTATAGAATAAGAGACACCTCTGAGAGAAACACCTGAGACAATTTTTCTCCTTGCTATGGAGAAATTTTGACACCCCGGAGACACTTCAGCCTTCACTGCGTCACCTTTTTGTCACTTTTGCGTGAGGCCTATGTGAGGACTACATCCCTTGCTGCGTTGTCTCTCTGATCTTCCCTCTACGATGTCCCTCTGATTCTCTGCGTCACCTCCTCCTCAGTCTCTGACTAATGTTGATGCCCCCTCTTCCTTCACCCTGTAACTCTCCCCCTAAAATCGAACTCCTTCTCCTTTGAGAATCGATTTCCCTTGGGTTACTGAGTATTTGCCCAGTGTATCTCCAAATGACTCTCAAGTCTTCTCTTATACTTTTCCTGTTGATGAATCAACGGTTGAGATTAAGTCCCATACTTTCATTAATACTCATTACTATTTTTATTTTCCTAAGTTTAGACTTAGGAACCGGGTGGAATTTCTCCAAACGATTTTTGGGTCTTGGAGATCTCATGTGTTATAACCCCTCTACAAAATTTCGGAGCTAGATCATATCTGATGCTACCCAAAATCAACATTTCTTTAGGAGGTGAGGGGTCTTTGCTCTTTTTCCTTTCAGGAATATTGGACCCCTTTGAATCTTCCCTAGCTATCAGAGTTAAGAATGGATTCTTCCTTTTCTTTTTTAAGGGTGACCTCACTAATGGGACGATGTGTGTATGACCCCCCCAGCAAAATGTTCAAGATGTCAAATTGCACAAGATTAGCTTGCTCATCAGCTTGTTCATCCTCACTTTCCTCCCCTTCACTTTCCTCATCCTCAGATGAAGAGTCTGGCTCAACAACATTAGTTGGAGCCAAAGTGTTTGGGATTTGAGAAGAGCTTGGCCGATCTTCTTCACTTTTCCTTTTGGGAAAAGGCTTTCATTTAGGGATATAACTTGATTTTTGGGCCCTTTCTAAGGAGATGATTTCGTTCATGATAACCCTCTCACATGCATTGGCTTCTTCAGTGAACTTTTCCATCCTTTTAAGAATGGAAAGGAGAGTTTCTTCATGTTGATCTTTGGACTTCTCCTTCTTGATTTCGACTTTAGCTCTAGGGTGGTCATTGATATCAACCTTTGAGATTTGTGTCTTTTCTTCAACTTCCATTGCCATTACTTTAGCCTCGGCCAAAGTGGAAGGTTTTTTATCCCTCAACACATAGGTGAGGTGGTGATCAGATATTGATCCAAGACCTTAACCGCAATTAAGAATAAGGTTTCAAACAAGGTAAACAGTTGCAGTTCACATGACTGCCAGTCAATGTTTTAAAACTCTGACTCGGTATCGACTCGGCCGGGTCGATTTCAATGACTCGGTCGTTGTAAAAAATACATTAAATATTTATTTTTTATAAAAACACATAATTTTAAAGATTTTCATTCATGTTTCCAAACACAGCATTAGAATATAGATAGAAGACAACATATGATCAAAGTAGGCTCATGAATATATCCATTATATTAAAATGGCACCCAATGCACTGTCCAATACATAAAAAATGATGATATAGAGATCAAAACAAAAACACATAACCAAGGAGGCTAGAAATGGCCTCTATAACAAAAGTCTGTGACTAGTACTACTGGGTACTGCTAGAGTTGCCAACATCATCTGGCTCAGTGTTACTTGGGAGCGAGAGCGAAAGCGGGGAGCGGGAGCGCAAACGGGAGTGAGAGCGAAAACGGGAGCTCTCGGTTTGGGAGCAAATCCCGGAGGATTTCGACAACCAATGTCACTAACATCAATGTACATAAAGGGATTGGTGCTCTTGATTAAATACAAGTCCCATACCCTAATACATAACAAAATTCAATGGAAACATTGCAATCCCCCAATCCTGAAATCCTAAAAAACCGATAAGTCTACTGGATTTTGAATGAAATCTAAAATTCTACTTTCTCCATATGAAATCCAATGAGGCCGGAACCACTCTCAAACATCCTGAGTCATTTCATGGTAATGTTAAAAATTTAAGTAAAAGGATGAAAATGAAGATGCCACTTTTACTTTAAGAATTTAACATTACCATGAATAGCATAGCCTTAGTAGGACAATATGATCAAATACTAGGGTTTGGGAGAGGGCAATGGACCCCAAAGACCAGCAAACTAATTCATAAACCCCTTTGGAGTCCCCCACACTTAGAAAAATGAAAAATAGATTAAAAAATGCATCTTTTTATGGTTCACTAGCCACTGTCAGCTACCCGGCCGAGTAGTTACAGATCTGGCCGAGTCGGCCGAGCATGACTCGGTCGGGTCAGTCATAACTCAACCGACCGAACCGAATTTTCTACCAGGTTGAAATTTTTTTTCCCGGCTCGGACCAACTCAGCCGAGTCGGTTCCGAGCCGGCCGGATCTTAAAACAATGCTACCAATTAAAAGGTTAAAAGGTTAATATTGGCTTTTAACGTGAATTAGCGTTAAAAGGTTAATATTCGCTTTAAGCGCTAAAACCTTTATTAAGCGCCTTTTTCTTTAAATTCTGAATTCAGCACGTGGGCAATATTCGGCCAAGCAATAAACGGTTTATCATGCGGGCAAAAGGCTGGAAGCGGCAATATACCAAAAGCACACAATTCCACTCAGCGGTCGACACATAGCAGAGCAAAACTGCGTTTCTCGCGCACCCTCGGTTAGATATCATTCGTGCATGAAATCTACACGAGATTACGCGACGTCAGTTGGATTGAGCGGGGTCACATCAACGACAGAGATCATCCGGGCAAGTTGGCTAGCAGACGAAGCGACAGCCGTTGGATGGACAGGATAGATCGACGGTTCAGAATTAACCCGATCACAAGCTCTATGGAGTGTTTATCCCTAACTGTCGGGATTATACTGCACATATGTGCGCCCAACAGTTACGATAATGCTAACGGCTACCTCTGATGATCAGCCTGACGGAGCGGCTAAAGTTTAGCGGATATGATAAGTTTAGTTGGAATCAGGTGCAGTCGCCAATATTAGTGGAGATATAACATAAAAGCACTCAAAGAGTAGTTTTACAGGGAGAGTCCAGAGGAAACAGAGGCAGAGCTCGAGAGATGAAGGCAGACCCCGAGAGTTAGAGAAACTCAAAGAGATTGGAACAAGAGGCTCGCTAGACTAATTAGAGCCTTTTGAAGCTGATGGAATAATTCAGAGAAGCCGAAGAAGTCATCTTCATGGAGAATTTCATCCAAGAAGATTGATTTGGAGCTCAGAAGCCACCAGGGGTTGGAGGCAGTTGTAGGAGCTACCAATATTCATTCTCAATGATCCAATAGTCAATTCTGACTATAAAGGACCTTCTGAATCCATTGCAGGGATTTGCAGAAGCATCTGAAGACTTCTAAGGGCCAAGAACCTATAGGGAAGTTTCAGGAAGCAAATGATCAAATGATCAGTCTGTTGTAGGTGTCAGATATGTGCTAGAGACAGAAGAAGAAGTTCCAGACACAGTTGAAGAATTCTGAGGGAGTTAGTGCCATCAAGAAGTTCAAGTCAACTCAGAGCACTAATTGAAGGAATCAAGTCCAAGGAAGCTTAGGTTTGTTTGCAAAGTGAGGACAGCCAGAGATATAGATGGTATTCTAAGCCCATTGGTTCAGTTCAGTAACCTTTGGAGTTAAGTGTGGAACTTGTAAAAGAAGTTTTACCATAATCCCAAAGAGCCAAGTCAAGTTGACAAGAGCTCAAGGAGATGTAGCCCATGATATTAGGTTGAACTCCTAGATTATATTGTTGTTATGTGTGGTTGTCCATTTGCTACATTTACTGTTATATGTGTTTAATATCAGCATGAACAAATAAGCACTTAAACAGTTAAAACAAAGATATACACCTATTTCAAGTACTTAATTCTACAATTATCAACATAAGCTAGATCATATATTTGTTAAGCTTTGGAGAGGGAGGTTCTTGTAAGTATAACAAGATGTTAAACCCTCATTTCAGATCAGGTGGCCACCCACTGCCTTTATGAATTTATCAAGGATGTTGGCTTCTGATGGCTTCAAATGATCAGGTATATCTTTGACTACCCTATCAAACTTTTGAATGAACTCTCACACATCTTCCCTTCCCTTGGTTATTTGGTAGAATTTTTCAATGTTGAAGGTCCCTTGGGCATCGCATGACCACGTTTTCATGAATAGGTCTTCAAATTCATCGGAGACTTTTATGCATGCAGGGGAAAGTCTAAGGTACCAATCTCTTGCTTGTCCCTCAATTGATAAGGAAAAAAGCATCATGAGCCTATCTTCATCAAATATCATTCTAGGGGACATTTGCTAGTAAATTCTTCAATAAAACCATGGGCAGTCCAAGTAGCATCCCCTTTGAATTTGGGTAACCATCGGTTTTATTTTTCAGGTAGTGGATTGGGATCATTACTCAACTTCAAAGGGGCAAAGCCCCTAACCAAGTGTCTTTTACTCTTGGTCGTCTTAGGTTAATCCTTTTCGGAGTCAATGCTTGAACTAGATGGCATTTTTGGAGATGGATCATTGAGCTTCTCAAATTTAGGGAGAAGAGCAGTTCCAACAGGGAATGGATTTCACTCTCCCCTTTTTGCAGCAGCCCTAGTTAAAGGAGGAATGTTTTCACCTTCAACTAAACTAAGGATTGGGCAATGAGTGGAGTCACCAGAGGAATATTCTATGAATGTCGTCAATGAATCAATTCCTCAATGATTCACTAGGTAGTTAGATCTGCTTCCTCTCCGGAAACAGCGCCAAAATGTTACCACTCAAACTAGTAGGGGACCTAAAGGGGATCCCTGAAGGGAAAATGCTAGACCAAGGGCAACAAATGGAGACTTAACCCACTGTCACCTCAGCTAAGAATCCCTTCTATTTACGGACTTTCACCGATGGGAGGAGACCCGATATATATGGAATCACAAATGAAGGATAAATCAACAAGTGGATATGGAGTGACCCAAACAATCCTTTCCAAAAGAGGTTGAAGAATAGAGATTGTTTGCTTTCTAAGAAAGGTACAATGTATTCTAAGGAAAGGAAGGGAGGATTCGAGGGTTAGGTTTATGGGATATGACTTGTGAAGGAGTTTCCCAATCCCTAAAATCCTTGTAGAAATTGGTATCCCAGACAGTTCTTGAAGAATTGTCTTTTCAAAGGAACGGGACCACACAGGACCAAGTGGACCCAGTCTAGGGTAGGAGGAAAGAGTATGGCAACTAATGATGTTCTTACCCTCGACAAGGTGGGGGAAATGATCAAATAAAGAATTTTCACTTGAACGTGTTGAATTGATCTTATGAGGCATTAGCCTTGCGGATGATAGGGCAAAGTTTGATCTCAGAGCTAGGGCTTGGCTTTTCTCCCAACTCAACCTGACTTCAAAATTGGAGGAGGCCTTGAGGAGACATTAGTGCAGAAGACCCTAGGAGATCAAACTTTTTGGAGGGATAGTTTGTCGGGAAAATGATGCCCTAGGTCACCCAACATGGCTAGACTTGGGAAAAGGTGAAAAAGATGTGATTTTAGGTGACGACCTCTTGGTAGATCAGTGCCTTAGTCTTGGGAGAATGGATTCTATGATGAATATGAGTGAGGGCCTTTGGTTCTTGGTCATGGAGGCCTCAAGACTACTTCGCTAATCTTCTAGGTCAAAGAGAAGCAATCTTGCAGCTTTTATACTTCGATGTGCAAAGGAGATGGCTTCTCAAGGTCAATTTATTGATAGAATTACCCCTAAGAGATTTTTCTCACACTACATGGCCAATACATCGAGAGATGCTATAATAGAGACAAAATTCCACAATTTAAAGCAATAAATGCATATGCAACAATTAGCCCTAAAAATAGCGAAAATCCCAGTCCAATGTATATGACAATGTAAACAAGAATAACATTAAAAGAATGTACTTACATGTAACAGAATATATCCAACCATCCACAATTGACAAAAGAGAAGGTCCAAGATAAGATAGACCAATATCCACACATCAAAATTCATCCATAAAGCTCCAATTCATCCACTAGAAAAAGTGTGAAATTCTCAAGAGAGAGAAAAGATCCAATCCAAGTGATGATAAGAAAATGAACTCATCTCACTTGATACACTAACAAGGACTTCGAATTACCGTCCTCGGCCTACATAAGCCCCAAAAATAAAATAATGTTCCAATAATTCAACTTTTGGTGACAAGCCCGCCAAACTAGCTCATAAATGAAAGAATAAGCCTCTCAAGAAGTCAAATAATAATCTATGCATGTTGTAGGGCCCTCTAAGAGGCATGTTGTCATAAAGAGTGTCTAGGCATCGCAACAACGCTCAGACCGGGGGCTGTCACTCTGATCCCCGATCTCTCTGTTTAAGTCGTCTCCCTAGGCTAAGGGGGGTAGACCCTATGGGATAAAGGAAGACCAACTGGGAACCGACTGGGTTGGGATACATAGCGAAGCAATTGACTACTTGATTAAGGCTCAAGAAGATTTATAATTTGATTAATACCAGTGCCTTATGGAGTTAATGATCTCACTAAAATGAAAACCAAGTAATTGATTAGTTGTTGTTGCCTATGAAAAAAACTCTTTAACAATCGCTTGTAAATATTTGCAAAATGTCTCGCATTTAGTGAGCATAAAAAAATCAAACAATGACGATAGGTAGATGTAAGATATTCAACAGATGCACAATGCACCATATTTCAAAAGATACAAGAATCTTAATCAACCACGACATTTAACAATTCACCAATTTTGATTCCAAAACAAAAAAAATGTATGCTTAGAGAATCCAATAGTTAATCTTCAAATATAAAAATTTAAGTACACCTAACTATAGGAAAATGACAGGTACCATGAAAATTTTGTTTTTAGATTCTTGCCCTTAGCACCACATGAAATTTTAAATTTGATAACTTAATTAATCCTTAGGAAGACCCACTCAATGTGCTAAGTTGGACTTGATATGGTAAATCAAAAAATACTTAAGTTTAAATTTTTATGGGCAATAAGCCACATAAAAATGAAAGTTTAAGCTTTTTTTATTTCAAAGTTACAAAATTAGAATTTTTATGATTTTCGTGCCTTTTTTAAATTTTTAATGCTTAGATTTTTTTTTAATTTTTTTTTACTTTAGGGATTTTTTAATTTTTTAATGTTTAGAAATTTTTTAACTTTTAGGAAAAATCATAAAAAAAAATAAAAATAAAAATTAATAAAAAAATGAAACTAATAAATCCTAACTTAAGATTAGATTTTAAATAAACCAAAACAAACCTAAAAGTAAATTAAAGTTGAAACTTAACAAAAAAAGAAATATATACACGCATATATATTACTAACACTAGCTACTATACGATTACAAAAAGAAAAAACAAAAACGAGTTTATTTGATGTGTTTGCAGGTTTGGTTGATGGCAACATGGAAGGAGCAGGTTGAGGTGAGGGTTTGGAGCACGTAGACTTTGGATAGAGGAACGAGCAGCGGGTTGGAGGGCACAAAATGAGTTTGCAGCAACATAAGGAATTGTAGGTGGATGTGGGTATGTCAGCACGCAGGAATGTTCGCGGGGATTTGAAGATATGATGGCGGCGGGCAGGAGGAAAATCACGGATTTCTAGCAGCGTGGATGCAAGCAGATGGCTGCAAGGATAGCGTGAGAAAGGATAGTTGGAGCTGTGAATGACAGCAGTTGAAGGAATGCCGCAGAGGTGATGCATGAAGGTGAGGCGAGTTCAATGGGAGGTTAGAGGAATGCGTGCAAGGAAATGAGGCAGCGTGGATAATGAGGGATCTGTAGGTGCAGAGTTGCGTGGGCAGGCATGGACGGAGGGTTTTAGGAAGCTGTTGTTGTGGATGGGCAACAATAGAGGACTGAGTGCCAAAGGAACGCAAAATAGGTATGGCAACGCATGGAGGTGGCAGAAGTTAAGCAACGATGGGAGAGAAAGGGTAATGGCGGTGAAGGGTCTTAATCAGTTTCCTAAATTTTTTTGAGATTTTCCTGTAAAAGGAAACCCCAGGCAGCAGATAGGTGGCCTGGTAAAACATCAAACTTGTTCAAAAACCTTAAAAAAATTTAAATCCTTTTGCTCATGATGAAAACCCTGTAAGAATTTTCCAGATCTGGGATAAATACCCCTACAAAAGTTGATTCTAAGGCCAGATCTTACCCTCCAGGGCCTAGATCTGGCTTCAAACAAAAATCTTTCCTCAAACCTGCAACCTACAATGGCAAAACAAAACACCTAGAAACATGTAAGGAAGAAACCTAAAAAAAAAATAGCTAAAATAATTACAATATTCACAAGATAAAGGCTCTAAGCAACCAAATCTGTCATTATGCCACACATATATTTTTAGAAATTTTAAATTTAAGATGAGGTGCTTCAGAAAACCCTTCATGCATCCACAATAGAAATTCTAATGATAAGACCCGGGATCAAAACCAGCTGGACTCCTCAAAAAATGATATCCAAGAGTTGGCTGGTCCAACTGAAGACTTCCCCGAACGCCTAGTGATCTCAAAATCAAGGATTTTCTGCACAACTTAATTCAACCATTAACATAGAGAGAGAAACGACAATGAAATTCAGATTTAATGGAGATACCTGCCATTATATTCATAAATTAAACTATCATTCAAAACCTAATGATCAAACAAGATACATGTGTTTAAATCACTCTTCAATAAGCTAACATCAATGGCTGAAAGTAAACCTATGCAAGAAAGTAAAACATCTTACAACACTTTTCCGAAGAGTAACACCAACAAAAATTAACCCAAAGTCTTTCTTTATTGCACATGAAAAACGATTACAAGAGAGCTTTCCTTAGCACACGACTCAAAGATCGAATGATCTCAATTAACAACTGACCTCCTATTTAAAGAAAAAATTTCAAACGGCTAGTTCGAGTGATCCTTGTCAAAGCGATCTCGACCGCTGATGAGGATCAAAAAATCTTTTAATCTCATCCGTTGAAATTAAAATATTGAGGAAATTCGAAATTATCATTTAAATGCATTTTAATATATTCAAAAAATAAAATTTTGCATTTATTTCCTCAAAACTTTGACTTTGACTTCACCCCAGGGACCTAAGATATAAAATTTAGCAAAATAATCAAATAATCTTAGTCCCTAGACCAGTTAAGATTTAATTTTTTTTAAAGGATCCTCGAATTTAGCCTTTGGAAAATTTAAAATTACCTAGGACCTAGGACTTATGAGGGGATAAATTATTTTTCTAACCCTAAAGACACTTTAAATCATGATTTTTTACATTTTTACATCTCAAGGGGGAAAACCCATTTGACATAGACCCTGATAGACTACCTAGTTCTGCGATACAAATATAATCTAGCAGATCAAGCAATTTGTAATAAAATAATTTAACCAAATAGTTAGGATTATTCTCAAATCACTTTTACATAAACTCGATCTAGCACACTAGGACTCCCCTAAGATTCTAATGACAAAATCCATTTTGGCTTTGGGGTTAGGCTGAAGGAAAACTCTACCGATCATGGATCGGTGGACAAAAAACCTTCCGAAACATAGATCATTACTAGAAGATTAGGTTTACCTAGGAAATTACATACATGAAACAGATCTACTAAGATTATTTACAATTTACACATGCAAACTGGGTTTACAAAATAACATGATCAGGCTGATGATGATAGTCGAATGGCACGAACACATTGATCAACTGCTATTCCTTTTGCGAAAAAAGGGGGTGTACTGCTATGGGTCGTTGACGCGTAGTGGTCAACAAGGCCTAATGAGGTCCATGTGTACCATAATGAAGAGTACGACCCTCAAAAGAAGTGTACAAGGGGTTGGCCCCTTGTAATAACCTGTGGCTCTCCAAATTACATGTGGGGGCACACAAGTATCCTCATGCGTCTCCAAACAAATCAAAGATGCCTGTAGATCGCCTTCTAAGGATAGTATGATGGTGTAGGTGATGCCACATCATCGTGCAAGTAATGTATCATCTTCCCAAGTGTATGGTGTAAATCTGGGGCTAGCTGGGAATGATGGATCAAGTACATCTTCCTCGTCCAATAAGTGAACCACAAGGAATCTATGAATGAATATGGGGATCCATGGAGTGTTTTATGCTACTGTGGAGGCCCATGGCTCTCAAGCAACAACCTACAAGAGCCAATGTAGCCATCTGGAGGATTAGGACCTCGTATAGGGAGACCAAACCCAAGATGAAGACCATCTGCAATCCTGCATAAGATTCAATGTGTCCCCTAGCCTTGCAGTACAATAAGTCATTAGAGAAATTGAGTAAATGAGCTTACCAATCATGGACCACAGGTGGGAACTTCATAATGGTCTGCCCTTCCATAATGGGCTTTGGGATGTCCCAATGTCTCCTAAACTCCAAATAGGGTTAACCAAGAATCCTATTAGGTGGTTTCTACTTCTAAAGGGGATAATATCTTCGAGGTACATCCTTCAAAAGGTGGTGGCATGTGACACATAGGTTAATGAAGTAGGGGTGAGAAGGGGCAGCCCTGGGTCACATGCTAAGGTATAAGGGTAACTAATAAGAGGGAAGCCGACACTTGAGTTTATAATGTATTGGAGGGAGAAATCGTGGTACATGACGTGCCTCGACCTTGATTTTTCCACCCTTCTTTATATGCCTTTTACCGTTTTATAATTTTCTTTGATTAATTGCTCGGGGCTCAAGGGGTAAAAACATGACATATAAAATATAGTAGTGAATAACCCCTTTTAAGGTAGATCGATTCATTTCCCACCAGGGGTTGGGACAACCATGGGTTCCTATATAATGAAGGAGGTTCATGAAACTTGTAAGAACCAGGGTGATGGCTATGATGATGGTGTAGAGCTTATATATTGGTTTTTGCCCACATGCTAAATGTGTTTGTCGCAGTGTTGCAGGAAACGTCCCCTCCCCCCCAGATCAAAACCCTAATCCACGATCCATACAGATGCGTGGGGGAAGCGTTGTATGAAGCGTGTTTCGGAAAAACTGAAACGTGTTTCGGGCTGATAAACACGCTTCTTGGAAATTTCAGAAGCCTGTGACCAAAGCGCGCTTCGTACGGCGCTTCGGTAGTATGAAGCATACGGATCACAAGTGATTCCGTACAACTTCCTCCGTTTCTGTCATGTAGACGAATAAAGCATTGTGTTTTTTTATTTTTTATTTTTGGCATTTTGCTTTGTTGGGGGTAGGTCCACCTTGGATTAGGGTGAGGAATGAAGGGATTTAACCCCCCACTTTGAGTTTATGAGAGCTTGGAGAAGAGAAGAGAGGATAAGAGAAGAGAAGAAAGGAGAAGAGAAGAGAGGAGAGCTTGGAAGAGTGAAAGAGGAGCTTGGAGTAGGAGCTTGGAGGAATTCCATCTACAAGAGTTAAAGAGATAAGTGCAAACTCCAAACTCCCTTATTTTTTTGTCATTTGTTTTGTGTTTTTCTCCTCCCTCTCCTACTCTTTCCCATTGTTTCTACTTGGTCATTTAATTGCAAGTTGTCCACCACCTCTATCCATATTTCAAGATGGTGTTCCTTTGGCTTCTATGTATCATCCCACTTTTTGTTTTAATGATGGCAAGGGGGAGTAGGAATAGAAGGGAAGAAGCACAAGAGGATAGTGGTTCCAATATGAGTGACCCAATGTATGATGAGGAGGAAGGGTTTGAAGAGGAAGGGGATGAAGTTGAACTTGAAGGGGAAAGTTGGAAACTGAAACACTAAAGGGGAAAGCTGCATTAACACCCATGTGGAACTATGTGACCAAACTTTAAGGGGGAAATGGTGGTGGAAGCTACAAATTTTTGTGCCCTCATGGTTGTCATGGAGGAAAACCATTTAGTGGTTCATATACCCATGTGAGGAGGCATCTTTGTGGGGTGATGGACAGTGATGACAAAAAGGGTGTTGTGGGGATACAAATTTGCCCAAACATTTCAGCTGAACAAAGAAGAAAATACATCCAAATAGAGGAGGTTGCACAACAAAAAGCAAGAAACAAAAAACTCATTTTGAATCAAGTGCAACCTCTACATTTGGTAGCTCATCTCCTCATGGTACTTTTGGAAGCTCTAGAGGTAAAAGAACAATAGGGGATTTCCTTAATGTTGTTGGGAGGGATGATGTGGATGGAAAGACAGTCTGATTTCTTTGTGCTTGCGGTGTACCATTCAATGTGCTTCGCTCTCCCTATTGGCATGAAATGGTAAAGGCCATCAATGAAGCCCCAAAAAGATACAAGTCCCCCAACTATGAGAAAGCTAGAACAATATTATTAGAAAGAGAAAAAGCAAAGGTTCAAAGAGCTTTGACATGTTTTACAAATGAGTGGGTAGATTGTGGGGCATCCATCGTATCAGATGGGTGCAAAAATATTAGAAACCAGCATTTGATAAATGTTCTTGGTGTTTTTGCTAGTGGTGCAGTATTTATTACATGTCATGACTCCTCCTCCATCAGTGCATCTTCCCAAAACATTACAGATCTCCTATTGCAATCAATCAAAAATGTTGGTCCGAATAATGTGGTTCAAGTGATTGCAGATAATGCAGCAAATTTTAAAGCAGTAAGGAAAATTATTGAGCGTACTCATCCACACATCTTTTGGTCTAGGTGCCTGGTTCACACATTGAACCTTTTGATGCATGATATTGTGAAGCATAAAGAATGTGGGTGGATTAATGAGCTTTACAGGAGAGGTAAGCAACTCATTAAATTCATCACATGGCATACAAGGGTAAACTACTTCTATGGCACTTACTCCAAGTTGCAATTTCTTAAACTTGCAAAGACAAGATTTGTCAGTTATTACCCCACCTTTAGGCGGCTAGTGAAGGTGAGACAAGCTTTAACTAATATGGTGTGTGCTAAAGCATGGGATGAAATTAACACTGATAGAGATGGTATTAATGCAGCCACGGACACTATTCTTGACATGTACTTTTGGTCACAGGTTAAATATGTTTTGCAATTCACCAAACCAATTTATTACATGATCAAGTTGGGAGATTCAGATCGACCAATAATTGGGGAGGTGTATGAGCAAATGGATAGCATGTTTGTTAGGATATTCCGACAGATAGGAAATAGTTAAGTTCAACTTGGTCTAGTATAGAGTTAGGTATAGAGTTAGGTAAAGTGTGTTTCTTTACCGTTGTACATTTTGTAACTTACAATCCGACGGTCACGATATGTAGTGATCCGACGTTTCATTCTCTCCTCGGTATTACCGACACTTGATCTGTGGCTTGACACCCGATTGGTCCATGAATTCTATTTAAAGCGCATGGAGGGTCATTTGTAGGTTAACCGTGCATGAGAGAAGCTTATGTAAATTTCATTCTTTTATTAATAAATTGCCTGTAGTAGCCACGTTGGCGCAGGCCGTGGACTGTTTCCCTCTCTGAGGGTTTTAACCACGTTAAAATACTGGTGTATTGATCTGTGATCTGTTTGTGAGCGGTGTCCTTTTGGTGTTCTGTCTGAGGAACTTACCCTGTAAATTCCTACATGGTATAAGAGCTATTTGAGGGCCGCGTCCATTGGTGATCCAAATCTGAAGCCGGTAGAACTGCATGCGGCTGTCGTTTCCTAGATCTACTATTT
>APFE031382346.1:33188-51396 GCA_000404065.3 Pinus taeda | reverse complement strand
TGCCTGTAGTAGCCATGTTGGCGCAGGCCGTGGACTGTTTCCCTCTCTGAGGGTTTTAACCACGTCAAAATACTAGTGTATTGATCTGTGATCTGTTTGTGAGCGGTGTCCTTTTGGTGTTCTGTCTGAGGGGCAGATTAAAGACATTGTTGAGCCTAGAGATATCACCTTGTACAATTATATTCATGCAAAGGTGGAAAACCGATGGAAAATGATAAATGTTCCATTGCATGCATTAGCATATGTTTTGACACCTAAATACTATCATCCATCATGGCTTTCAACACCAGAACTTGGGGCGAGAAGCAGGAGAAAACCAGACCAAGATCAAGAGGTTCACAAAAAATATATGATTGCATTGATTAAATTAGTCCCTGATGAGGAGGAGGTTGCCATGGTACGAAGACAGTTGAGAAACTATACGCTTAACATTGGTCCATTTGGGAGCATGCATGCAATTAGAGATCAAGAGACTTTTTCTTCTCTTGAGTGGTGGAACATGCATGGAGGGGCTACTCCACTTCTACATACTTTGGCATTGTGGGTGCTATCACAAGTGGTAAACACTTCTTCTCCAGAGAGGTGTTGGAACTCTTATTCTTTCATCCACAGTGTTAAAAGGAACAGGTTGAGTTTAGAACACGCAGAGAGCTTGGTTTATGTTCATTACAACTTGTGATTGTTGTCCCATTACTGTGATGATGCAAAGACTAATAAAGACCTTAAGATTTGGGACAGAAATCCAGAGGAGCCCAATTTGGAGGATGGAGTGTTGCGATTAGAGCAAGTAGAGGATGCTCTTATCCAGGTATGTCCATTGTGGTATGAATTTTTCTTATAAAGAATTTATCTAATTCATGTTTTTAATTTTTTTTGTTAACTAGTGTTTTTTTTAAATGAATTTTTTGAGTGATTCCAGGATGATGATGATCGTGTTGAGATGCCACCCCCATCTGGTCCCTTGGTTCCTAGATTCCATGGTTCACCAGCAACAACAGGCGGTTCGTCTTCATCAGTTTCAGTGCCACAATTTCCACAGGCACCATCTTCTTCATTGCCACCACGTGGAGGCCCGCCACCACGTTCTCTTTGTGGTGGAAGGAGAAGAGATTAGTAGATATATTCACAATTTACTACTTTTGTTATAGATTAACCATCAAACTTGTAGGCTTGTGAATTTGAATCATTTTGTCTTAGCGGTGACCAAGTGACCTATTTTGTAAACATTATAATTTGAATTTTGGACATGACAAATATTGACAGTTGATCACTTACTAGATAAATCATAATATGCTCTATGTTTTATGTTTTATAATATGCTTAAATGTTTTATGTTTCATAATATGTTTAAAAATTTGATGTATGTTTGTAATTGCTAGAATATAGATGGTTGATGCTCAAATAATTAATCATTGATGTACATACTAGTAACTACAATGGAATCATGGATGCCATATCTATCTTGATTTATGCAAATATATATATATATATATAGCACACACTTCGCTTCCTAGATTTTTGGAAGATGACGTTTCCGCGTCCCCACTTCCAAAAAACGTCCCCGTTTCATCCCCGCTTCATGCAACATTGGTTTGTCTCGACCATCTTTTTCATTTTGTGGTACAATTTCCTGTTAAATGTGACCAAATATGCTTTTATCTTTATTTTTAGTTGCATCAACCTTTGGGCATCATTCCATGCCATGACCCAAGGTGCGGGCAAGGGGAAGGGGCAAGCTAACCCTACGTGGATCCACTGGAGGAATGTGGACCCATGTGGGAGAAATAATGAATGGGGTAATAATGAGTGGAAACAGGGTAATATAAGCGGATAAGGGAGCAGGACCACGCAACCAAAATCAAGGTTTCCAATGAAATACCATCCCTAGAGCCAAATGGTCAATAAAAGAGATCCCACAGGACTAGAATGCAAGGTTAATATCCAAAAGGGGTCTAGAGGACAAGGGCACATACCTAACCCATTCTTTCCGCCAAATCCCCCCATTAATCCATGCCCAGAAGTGTCCATGATAAGCAAACTACAATACTCAATTACCAAATGACAAGGCATACCTTTAAGTTTGGGACAATATTGCACGAAGTGGGGACAAAATGGGAACGTTTTTTGGAAGCGGGGACGCGGAAGCGTCATTTTCCAAAAATCTAGGAAGCGAATCGTCTCGGAAGTGTCTACTATATATATAATTTTTTTATATTTTTTTGCATTTATAGTAAAAAAAAACATCCAAAATACAAATTAGTTGTAGAAGACATGAAAACATGCATATTTTTACATAAATCAAGATAGATATGGCATCCATTGTACATCAATGATTAATTATTCCAGCATCAACCATCTACAATCTAGATTCCTCTTCTCTTGTCTAGCATTTGCCTCTACTTCAATTCTATAAGGATTTTAGTCAACATTGCCTAATTTTGATCAAGCAACTTAAACCAAGCCTTATAATATGGTAGGGAAAGCTTAACATGCATGATCAATGATTTTGACTTGAGTGAAGGATACATAATTGCTAAGGCCATGACAAACGAGTTCAACAATCAATAACACCAACACTGGGGTACATATAGGTCTTGTTGCTCTTGATTAAATGCCAATCACATGCCCTCATACATGATATAATCTAATGAAATGCCACAATCACATTGATCCTGAAAACTGCTAAGTCTGTTGAATTTTGAATGGGATATGAAATTCTATTTTCTCCATATGAAGTCTAATGAGCTTGGAACCACTCTCAAACATCCTGAGTCATTTCATGGTAATGTTAAAAATTTAAGTAAAAGTGACATTCTCCTTTATCTTTCATTTCAAGGATGGAAATGAAAGATAAAGGAGAATGTCACTTTTAATTTAAGAATTTAACATTACCATTAGGGAGCATCCAGGAAGCGTCTAAGGAGCATCAAGGGGTACCTTGGGAGAATTCGAAAAGTGTAGTTCTTCACAAAACAGTTCGAAATTTCCAAAAACAAAAAAGGCCCCGTGGAACCGTCCACCTTCTCTCGGATCCGCTCGCGATCCACGATGGATACACGCCCGAATCTCCACTAATCCACACCGCACCCTATCCTTTCCGGATCCGGGGATCGGGAAATAGGAACCGCGGATCAGGCAGTAGGAGCCGCAGATCGGCCCCCCATGAATCCAAATTTGCAGGAATCGCCAAAAAAAGGAGGAACCGTGGATCCGATTTTCCAATCCGCAGTTCCGCCGAAGGATCGGTGGCAGATCCATACAGGACATGGATTTGCCTTTGGATCCTTGGGGGGGGGGGGCGGTTCCTGCAACACTGGTTCGGGAGGCCCACCTTCAAACATACGATCATGGTAGTGGGCGAGGGACCACATGGCTAGCTCAGGTGGCGGGGAAATGGCACAATGAGCTAGTTGCTGGCTGCCAGTTGAAGACCATCTTGGAGAAAAAAAATCCTCCTAGTGATATCACCCACGAATTGGTGGGTAACAGGCACCATTAGAGACCAATTGTGTTGTAAATCATTGAAGCAGGATAAGGCAAACTGACATAATAATATGCGTTAAAAAAATTGTATAGCCTTAATGGCTTGTATTGGATCAGTCTGCAAATATTTTTTGTAATATTCCTAATTAGCCATGGCTAATTGGAATATTCGATTTTGCTTCATTTTTGCCTTCTATAGTTAGTTATGAATAAAAAGGTGAGGGAAAGGGGACATGACTCACTTTTGCAATAAAAGTCACTTCCTAGTAGCACAACGTTGTGACTTAAAGGGGAGCCAAGGGGGCCAAAAGGGGGACGCAGAAATGGAGCCCACACAGACACTTGGAGGGACTGCGCAGTAGGGAAGAAACACGTGGCAAGAGAGGGACTGCGCTGGAGAAGGTGGGCCTTGGGATTGAGAGAGGCAAAGGCTATAAAGAAGAGAGGAGCTTCCTCATTTTGGCATTCGGTTATGTGAATTTGAGCTAGTCACTTCGACTTAGAGCATGCTGGCTGTTTAGCTAGTCTGCAGCACTGTTTAGTGCATTGAGTGTCTCCATTCGGAGATCTCACCCTTAGCCCCGAGGGACTTCGAGTACCTACTCAGGCAAGGTATTTCCATCAACATTTTGGTAGTAGTTTCATCAGCATTTCTGGCAGGAGGATTGAGCATCTTGGAGGACTGCGCAACACTGAGAGGGATGACGCAATTCTTTCTGGCTGGAGTTTCGGCTTGAGGGTTTGCAGTAGGATTTGTGCTGGGAGATTGAGCAGGGGATCAGCCCTTGCATATTGGAGGGTTTTGGCAGGGGTTTCAGGCAGATTTCTTGAGGGTTTCATTCAGTGGTAGCGCAGAGCCTTGAGAGACTACACAGAACCCCAAGGGGGTGATTTTCGGGGGTCAGCCATTCGAGGCAAGCTTTCTGGGTTTTTCTGGGTTTCTTGAGTAGAGTCAGATTTTAGAATTTCAGCCTTTTCTGAGGAGGGGAATAGCCCCAAATCCTCATTCGATTTCAAGCAGCAGCAGCACGACAGTTTTCCAGCAGTTGGGACGCAGATCAGTGTGAGGCCATTCCTTTGCTTTTCTGAGTGTATTTCTTCACTTGTCTTGTGCAAGTCGAAGTGCCATCTTTCTGATCACCTCTTGTACTCATTTTATTGTTCAATATAATAAAATGGTTTAGCATTTCTTGCTGCATTTCTTGAGTATTTGTTTACGTTTCATGTATACATTGGTGTTTGTTGCACTATCGTTATTTCATCTCTGTGAGTTTTCCGGCTATTATACCACTTGTACGTTTTTCTGGTTGGGGTTTACTGGTATTTGAGAAATATTCCTGGGAAGGGATATTACAGTGGTATCAGAGCATAGTTCTGGCTCAGCCTATGGAGCTAGCAATCTATGACACCAAAGGAAAAACCCTACATCTGTTACAGAGGTAGGAGATACAGAGACACTAGGCATAGGTTGGAAAATACCTACGAAGAGGGAGACTGTGTTCCGGTAGTGGACGCAGAACAGGAGGAGCCTGTGGTGGACGCATAACAAAAGGATCTGATGGCAGACGAGGATGGGAAGAGATTTGCTGATATGCTCCTCAAATCAGTGCAGGATCTGCTGAGGCAGATTGAGGTGATGGGGCAGAGATTCACGGCAGTAGAGGCCAGACAACGTGAGAACCCACGGGTTTTTCAGATTGGTGAGGGATCAGGTGCATCCCATCATTTGCCAGAGCAGCGTGATACTGTGCAGCAGGCGGCCTCGCATGCCTCTACACGCTCTACCATGCCCACCTTCTTAGGAGCAGACACAGGGGCCGGAGCCCAACAGGAGGCAGAGCCCAGTCATATGGGCGATTATTTTGCATAGTACTAGGCCTATGGGCAGGAGTTCAGGGATGCTCTTTCATTCAGAGACTTTGTTCAACTCTAGCGAGATAGTAGACCTCGCGACCATCACAGAGGGTACCGACACTACCATGATGGTGACACCCACCGTGCAACAAGTAGATTCCACTTGCCTACGTTTGATGGTTCATCAAACAGTTCAGCAAAGCCTTGGGTGGAGAAGCTGGACATTTATTTCCAGCTTAACCAGATGTCGGAGACAGAGGCCATCAAGGTGGCAACATTGCATTTGGATGGTGAGGCTCAAGATTGGTGGTTTCATGGGATGGTTACACTCGGACACTCCATAGTGACGACATATGCCAAGTTCACCAGGAGATTGATGGAACGATTTGATCAGAGGGATCCAGAGCGGCATTGTGTTGA
This sequence comes from Pinus taeda, assembly GCA_000404065.3. Classification (NCBI taxonomy): domain Eukaryota; kingdom Viridiplantae; phylum Streptophyta; class Pinopsida; order Pinales; family Pinaceae; genus Pinus; species Pinus taeda. The sequence continues at coordinate 45,639 of APFE031382346.1, read as the reverse complement.
GCTAACGAGGCTCAAACAGACGGGAAGCCCAGAGACCTACATTGCAGATTTCTTGAGGGTCTCAGTGATGGTGCCAGATCTATCCACAACACAGAGGATATATATGTATGTTGAGGGGTTAGCAGAGCCATTTCGGGGTTTAGTCCGATCCACTAGACCAACCACACTCTAGGACGCCATTAGCAGGACCCGGGACTTACAGGATGTCTTACCCAGGACTCGGACACCTTACCCCCAGAGATAGACCTTCCAGTCTAAGGGGAAGGATGTGAGGATTCCACCTCCAAAGAGAAATCCAGGACGAGTGCAGATTGACGATAATGATAGGAGGGAGCTGAAGAAGAAGCGGTTGTGCATCACTTGTCAGGAGCCGTGGGCACCAGGACATAGATGTGTTGTTGGCAAAGCACATTTTATTGAGGTCTTCTCTGAGAGCAGTGGGGAAGAAGATGATGTAGATGATGTGGAGGCAGGAGACAGTCATGCCGTGCAGGGAACTTTGCCACCTCCACTGCCAGCAGCAGGTGGTGCATCTTTTGCACCTACCGAAGGGGCCCTTGCAGCACTGCGAGGAGTTCCCAAGTATTTGACGCTACGCGTACGGGGGACAGTACGTGACCAGCGAGTATCAGTTTTGGTTGACAGTAGGGCGACCCACAACTTCATCGATGCACAGATGGTTGAGCGGAGAGGTATACAGACAAAGAGCTTCGATGGGTTTTTGGTTTTGGTCCCAAGAGATCAGACCATGCTGTGTGCTCGTTATGTTCTAGAGCTATCAGTGACGATGGGCACTTATACACTGACTGACCACTTTTTCGTGGTCGATATTCCGGACACCAATGTGATATTGGGTGTTCAGTGGCTTATCACTCTAGGGAAGGTCACGACAGATTGGAAGACCCTAGAGATGGAGTGGGATGATGAAAATACAGGGAGGCATGAGAAGATACGCGGTCAGCACACATATCTACCTCAGACTGTTTCAGCTCATCGGATGGAGGCACTCTTCCGGAAGGGAGACATAGAGTGGGTAGTAGAGCTGCGTGCATTAGATGCAGGGACTACAAGGCAGACGGTACATCCAGAGATATAGTCCATCCTTGACCGGTATGCCATAGTGTTTGGGGAGATTCCACCGAGACAGCCACTGGACCAAGGGTTTGAGCACACCATCGAGCTTGGATAGGGCATACAGGCAGTGATTACCACCCCTATAGGCACCCCAAGGCCTATCGGGATGAGATTGAGCAGGCTATCCAAGAGTTGCTGGCTCTTGGGCACATTCAGCCGAGCACAAGTCGTTTCGCTTCTTCCGTGGTGTTGGTGAAGAAGAAGGATGGCACATTGAGCATGTGCATTGACTACAGGGCCCTGAACAAGAAGACACTGAAGAACAGGTACCCCATACCCAAGATCGACGAGTTGATGGATGAGTTGAGAGGAGCACGGTTCTTCTCAAAGATTGATTTGAGATCTGGGTACCATCAAATTTGCGTGAAGGAGCAGGACATTCCCAAGACCGCCTTCAGGTGTTACTATGGGCACTTTGAGTTCTTGGTGATGCCCTTTGGGCTAACCAACGCCCCCGCCACATTTCAGTCCTACATGAATCACATCTTCTGCAGTCACTTGAGGAAGTTTGTGTTCGTATTCTTTGATGACATTCTCATTTACAGCAAGACTTGGGAGGAACATCTCCAACACATTGAGACAATGCTACGTATCTTGCAAGAGCAGCAGTTCTATGCCAAACTCTCCAAATGTGAGTTTGGGTTGACAGAGATGTTGTATTTGGGGCACATCATAAGGGTGAACGGAGTGAGAGTCAACGAGGAGAAGATCAGGGCCATTAGTGAGTAGCCAGAGCCGAGGAACGTGACAGAACTACGGGGGTGCGTTGGCATTTGTACTTACTACCGAAAGTTCGTCAAGAGTTTCTCACAGCTTGCTGCACCCCTAATAGATTTGACGAGGAAGGGGGCTTTCAATTGGTCGGATACAGCACAGCGAGCCTTTGACAGGCTCAAGGAGGTTATGAGCAGCTGCCCAGTGCTTGCATTGCCAAATTTCACGCAACCATTTGTTTTGGAGTGTGATGCGTCAGGAGAGGGGATCGACGCAGTATTGATGCAAGGAGGTCACCCTATAGCCTATGAGAGCCGGAAGCTCCTTCCGCAACGAGAGGTTGTATTCTATATACGACAAGGAGATGCTGGCCATCATGCATTGGCCAAGTTCCGACAGTATTTAGTGGGTAACAGGTTTAGGGTGAGGACTAATCACAACAGCGTCAGATTCTTTTTGGAGCAGAAGCAGCTACAGCAGAGGCAGCAAAAGTGGATCAGCAAGATCCAAGCATATGACTTTGACATTGAGTATGTCAAGGGTAAGAACAACGTGGTAGCAGATGCTCTTTCATGTAGACCAACCACGTTGTCTCTAATGAGCTTGGACACAGACTGGAGGGCTCGACTCTTAGTAGAGTACTCCAAGGACAGGTTTGCATGTGAGGTTTTGGATGGGCAGGTGGCGGATGACAGGTACAGGGTGGTCGATGAGATCATCTACTACAGGGATCAGATCTTCTTGACTGAGGGATCTCAGCTCAAGAAGAAGATACTCCAGGCATCACATGATTCACCATTGGCCGGCCATCAGGGGTTTACCAAATCCTACAGGGCCATCAGAGAGAGGTTCTCATGGAAGGGCCTCAAGGAGGACGTACTCCAACATATCCAAGAGTGCGACATTTGCCAGAGGAACAAGGGGGAGATGAGCCATCCCCCGGGTTTATTGTAGCCTCTTCCCATTCCTGAGTGAAAATGGGAGAGTATTTCGATGGACTTCATCACAGGGTTGCCCATGGTACAGGGCTAGAATTGTATCTTTGCCGTCGTTGACCAGCTGACGAAGTACGCACATTTCTTTGCCATATCTGCACACTACACAGCAGCACAGGTGGCCGAGTTGTTCTTCAGAGAGGTCTTCAAGCGACGAGGTCTTCCTAAGACCATCGTCAATGACAGAGACAGTCGTTTCATGGGCAGGTTTTGGCAAGAGCTTTTTAGGCTAGTGGGGACGAAGTTGACACCGAGCACCAGTTATCACCCACAGACAGACGGACAGACAAAGATAGTTAACAAGTGGCTGGAGGGCTACTTGCGTAACTACGTCGGTGGGTAGTAGAAAGCATGGCTGAAGTGGCTGCATCTAGGAGAGTACTGCTACAACACTACACATCGCATGTCCATTGGTATGTCACCATTCTATGCTTTGTATGGGCATCATCCTTTATCTTTTGTTGACATGATGTTTGGTGATAACAAGGCTCCGAGAGCCAAGATTTGGATCCAAGAGTCAAGATATCCTCCAAGCTCTCAAGGATAACATGGCTACAACGCAGAACCAACAGAAGCTGTATGCTAACAGGGGTCGGGTGGAGAGACAGTTTGAGTTAGGGGACATGGTCTACCTACGATTACAGCCATACGGACAATCGTCACTGAAGCAGAAGGGGGCTGAGAAGCTCAAGCCCCGCTTTTATGGGCCATACAAGGTGATACACAGGATTGGACAGGTTGCATATGAGTTGGAGCTGCCCCAAGGCAGCAAGATTCATAACGTTTTTCATGCACCATGCCTGAAGAAGGCATTGGGGTAGCAGGTGAAAGTGACAGATGAGCTACCACCCATGGATGATGAGGGGCATTGGGTGTTGCAGCGAGAGGTTGTTATTTATACCAGGGAGGTGCAACTGCAGAGTAGGACGGTCCGAGAATGCTTGGTGAGGTGGAAGAATTTGTCAGATGAGGATGCCACTTGGGAGAGTGAGAAAATCTTGCAGCATCCATCACTTCAGTTGCTTGAGGACAAGCAACATTTTGCCAGGGGACACTGTAATATTCCTAACTAGCCATGGCTAATTGGAATATTCGATTTTGCTTAATTTTTGCCTTCTATAGTTATTTATGAATAAAAAGGTGAGGGAAAGGGGACATGACTCACTTTTAAAATAAAAGTCACTTCCTAGTAGCACAACGTTGTGACATAAAGGGGAGCCAAGGGGGCCAAAAGGGGGATGCAGAAATGGAGCCCACACTGACACTTGGAGGGACTGCGCAGTAGGGAAGAAACATGTGGCAAGAGAGAGACTGCGCTGGAGAAGGTGGGCCTTGGGATTGAGAGAGGCAAAGCCTATAAAGGAGAGAAGAGCTTCCTCATTTTGGCATTTGGTTATGTGCATTTGAGCTAGTCACTTCGACTTAGAGAATGATGGTTGTTTAGCTAGTCTGTAGCACTATTTAGTGCATTGAGTGTCTCCGTTCGGAGATCTCACCCTTAGCCCCGGAGGACTTCGAGTGCCTACTCGAGCAAGGTATTTCCATCAGCATTTTGGTAGTAGTTTCATCAGCATTTCTGGCAGGAGCATTGAGCATATTGGAGGACTGCGCGACACTGAGAGGGATGACGCAATTCTTTCTGGCAGGAGTTCTGGCTTGAGGGTTTGCAGTAGGATTTGTGCTGGGAGATTGAGCAGGGGATCAGCCCTTGCATATTGGAGGGCTTTGGCAGATGTTTCAGGCAAATTTCTGGAGAGTTTCATTCCGTAGCAATGCAGAGCCTTGAGAGACGGCGCAGAACCCCAAGGGAGTAATTTTCGGGAGTCCGCCATTCCAGGAAGCTTTCTGAGTTTTTTTGGGTTTCTTGAATAGAGCCCGACTCCAGAATTTCAGCCTTTTATGAGGAGAGGAACAGCCCAAAATCCTCATTAGATTTCAAGCAGCAACAACATGGCAGTTTTCCAACAGCCGGGACGCAGATTAGTGTGAGGCCATTCCTTTGCTATTCTGAGTGTATTTCTTCACTTGCCTTGTGCAAGTCGAGGTGCCATCTTTCTAATCACCTCCTGTACTCATTCTATTGCTCAGTATAATAAAATGGCTTAGCATTTCTTGAGTATTTTGTTTACGTTTCATGTATACATTGTTGTTTGCTGCACTATCGTTATTTCATCTCTGTGAGTTTTCCGGCTATTATACCACTTGTACGTTTTTCTGGTTGGGGTTTGCCGGTATTTGAGAAATATTCCTGGGAAGGGATATTACATTTTTTTATGCAGTATACCCCTGATAGGAGTGAATACATTTGTTTGAAAGCTCCATTGTGAATGATAAGTAGCATATATTACCCTCCCAACTAACATATAGATGACGATGCAAATATTGAAAAGCAAATGAACCAAAAAGCATCAGCACATTTGGATTTAACCTGAAATGGAGGCCAAAAGCATGAAGACACAATTGTTGCATCGATTATATCCAGTGACAACCTACTTTCTTCTAGCTTGTCACCCTGATCTGTTAAACCAGAGATGTTTGCTTTATCAGCTACTTGTACAAGCATCAAGTGTTGATCAATTGCATTACATGTATACAAAAATGATTCAAGTTATAAGGACTGTTGTAAATTAGTTTCAAATTTTCTAGGTGGTGCCAAAAGAATACCTTCATGTTGACTTTGCTGTTTTAGAGTAGTTTTGACATTTGCATTACTCCTCTTGGAGGTAATAAAATCATTAATCATTATTTCACATCTTTGCATGCTACCATCTCCAAAGAATATCTAAAGAAATTTTGAAAAAGTAATAATCCACAGTTAGTTTTTAATTATTACTACACAATTCCTTTCAAAAACAGGAATTCCCATCAGAACAGCCTAGTGCCTATTAGAAACAAACTCAATGTTACCTTAAAAAACTCCAAAATACGAGTTTCATGCTGAATGTTATAATCTGATTTGTTAAGCAATTTTTCTGCCAGCATAACGCAATATTCATTTATAAGCTGCTCTTTGGACCCAAATAATCCAACCAACATACCAAGAATATCAATTGACCTCCTGTTCCTGCTACCCATGGATGGATCTGCCTCCACAGGGTCAGGCTCCCAACTGTTATTGTCAACCAATATTAACAAACAATATAAGCTTTTGACACAAAAACTCTACTTGACACTTCAATCTTGACTGAAATTTGAGGAAGTGCATACCGTTCAGATGCAGCCCAAGAATTCTCATCTTGAGCATTGAAATCATCATCATTATCACCATTTTCACGACTACTTGCATCTCTGCTCAGCTCTTCAAGTAGACTAATTCCTTCGTTTACATCTGTGCCATTCCCACATCCTGAGCTATCAGTAAGCATTGCCACAATACATTTACTAGCATCTTTTCTGCCTCTCAAATATTCCCCAATTGGTTGTCCTACTGCTTCAAGGAATACACCAGTCGGATCCAGAGTTCGAAGTGCTTTAATTGTTGATACATACTGCACTAATATATCATTTGTAGAGGCAACAGCAATAAGAAGGCGATAACGTAAAGCAGAAAGAAATGAATCAACCAGTTTCGCATGTTGGCCAGTGTTGTCCAAGCACTGTTTTAAATCCTTTATGGTGTCTTCGCTGCATATGCTTAAAAGCAAACAGTATCAAACTAAATCACGATTCCAACAAAGGAAAAGGATCTTTAACTACATGGTAACCATTTTCCTTTCATTTCACAATAAGAAACTTGAAGGAAAACAAGATCAAAATAGAGAGTTCAACGTGGAATTACATCTTCAGAATATTGAAATAGAACAAACATCAATATTTGTGGATGTGACATGCTGAGTTAAATGCTTTTGTATTCTATTTTTGAGGATCCTGATTAAGTTATATCCCTTGTATCAAGTCATCTTCCATCAATACTCACTCAGAATACTGCAATAATGTCCATTTGCTTTAAGAAATTAAAAAATAAGTTTTTCTTCATGCTATGAAACTACAAGCCATACAAGCCTAAAACAAACCTTTGGGGTATTATTAACAATTGTTACATCTTTTAATTGATCCCACGCAGAATGCTACAATTATTTTCACCTGGATCTACAGTCTTTGCACTCCAACTCACTGTATTCTATCGCAGATATATCTTTCTTACATCAACTAGAGAGAGACAACCTTTTGTTCACTTGCTTTCATTATACAATTCCATTCTAATTTTCATTTTATTTTGTCACTTCTCCAGAGAAGCCATCATGCAACAGTATTCACTTTTTGTCGGTTGTGTCAAATTGTGCTTGCAGCTTCCAGGTAATTCTTTTACAATAATGCGTAACCTAAATATAATGATATGAAATCTCAGCAAATATTGGTTGTCAGTGAAAATTGGAACTGCTTCAATACTATACTAGGATCATGCGTGTCCTTTACAAATTGTTATGCAGAATTTTTTGTCCTTATCAGAACAAATTATCCATGTGGTAGATTTAGCTTCATGCCCTATTTCAATGCAATGATGTCTTATGCAAAATATGCATAAAAAATAGCATTAATCTCTGCCTAAATTGTTCATAAATACTGCTGCCAACCAACACTCAATTCTAATGGAAAATTGGATAAAAAGTTATCTTACTCTGTTCACACAAATTCAAATTGCAAATCAATGTTGCAAGCCACAAAATGATTCAGCAAAACTCCAAATATATTCAGATATATTGAGGTAAATTTCAAAAGGTTTAGGCAAGTTTCAACATGTTTTGACTGCTCAACAATGACAAACTTCATAAAATTGAAGGGCTTTACAGTTAAGATTAAACACATTCAACACTGTTTTTAACCATGATATTTCACTAGTCTATTTTTACCATATAATAAATAATCAGATAATGTGTTCAGAAGCCAACCATAGATTTAAAGTGCTAAAGATCTCAAGTATTTTAGCAGATTTGAGTATTAAGTTATTAACAGATTTTGCAAACCGGGATGATTATAATTAGTGAAGCAAGCTGTATCCTTATTTGTCAAGTTAACAAAATGTACAATAATGTTGCCAATGATAAAATAAACAAGGTTGATATGCAGTATCAGAAGGAAGCCAAAGAACAAAGCTTTTAACCTGCACACTTCACTACAGTTTATCTGCCTAGATGCACAATTTTTCACTTCCCAACACCAGAAAAGGGGGGCCAAGTACTTTGTCATTTCTACATCTCATTAAATTCAGGTCCTGATCCCACACAAGCTCTTGTGAATTAATTCATGCATAAAGGATCACTTTTTAGGCTTGGCCAATATCCATGCCTCCCAAAATGGCATTGACACAGTTTCTTTTTGCGTATTTAAACCTTCCAGAAGCATGGCAGCTGTTTTTCACATATTAAACAAGGTGGAAAAATAAGAAGACAAGAAGGGAATTCCAATTTTCACCTATGAGAGTGTGGAAGAGAAAATGTGGCATGGATACACATAAAGTCCACATTCCAGCTCTATCACCCAAATACCTGAGGACGAGAGGGGTCCCATGACCTCTGGTTTACTTGGTTAAAGTTCAAAAGAAAGAGAGTGAATTCACAACAAATTGGATTGAACAATTTTAGCAAACCAAAACTTCATTGCATTTGACTATTTGAGCTCTTGGTCATTACAAATGGTTGAGGAAGTAGCCTTGTTTCATCAATGGTCAATCTTTGTAATTGTTTGTAAGGCAAAATTGTCATTTCTAGACAAATGGTAGTGAACCTTAAAAAGATTAAAGTTTTGATGATGACATCAACAAACACTCTATTATACTTCCACTTTTTCAAAAAAGGCAAGGTGGAGATCACTATAATGTAAACCTACTTGGGGATCTTGTTACTGCACCAGTTAGCAGGGTTGCCGAAGATCCTTGCAACCTACTAGGCTAGCACACGCACTAGACAAGGGCCCATTGTCACCACAACCCAAGTCCCCATTCTTTAAGCCCAACTCCTACCAAAAAGACTATGGGAGTGGAGAAAATCTCTAACTCCACTTGGTGTGGCCTTGGGCACAAGCTGTGACTTGGGGCAGTCACCTAATTCCCAACTCCTCCATCTACGCTCACACCCAGATGAAGCCAAGGGGGGTAGACCCTAAAGGAAATCTAAGCCATGGTTACTGATACTAAATAAGTTCTAGGAGAAGAAAGATTATTTAATCAACAGACACATCAACCATCAAATTAAACATGTGATATCTTTAACAAGTAAATGATATGACCATGAGCATGTAAAGCACAATAGATAAACAATGATATCAACAAGATAAATCCTTTGCAAGAATTGAAATAATAAGACTATTGCCAAATAAGTAAACTTGCAAGAAGATGAATGCTCAAGGAAGGAAATAATTGCTTGCAAAGTAAAAGCAAGTAAATGAAAGATAGCAAGTAAAGACACAATTGGCACTTGAAATGTAATGAATGTTCACATGAGATAACTTGAAGGAAAGTTGCACCATTGAAAGATATTCGAAGATAATTAAACAAGCTCCAAGTACTTCAAGATGAGCAAAGTGAACTTTAAATGAGAATATATCCAAGTCCAAGAAATGTAAATACTTGTAAAGTTAAACCCACAATACTTGCAAAAGATGACATGCTACTTGAAAAGTAAATGATATTTGCAAATAGTAAACTCAAGATAGCATAAGCATGAGAATTGTATTGCAAGTAAAGTAAAGTGTGATGTAGACTGCTCTTGGTTTATTTTATTAGACCTACTCAAGCCTATTATAAGGTGAGAACTTCCTCCTTAACTTTTACCCTTGTAAGGGTAGGGATAGTAGCAAGGGGCCTCAAGTGGAAAAGCTTAGCTCCATTAACAAAGATCGTTTACCTTTCTCACAAACTTGGGAAAAGAGTATTAAGGAAGGGGTCCTAGTCTCTATACAACCAACTTATGTTGGAGGTAAATTTTAGTGAAAATGACAATTGCAGCTTGTAAACGATATTCAAAGTAAGTGACAAACTGCAAAATGCTCAACATACTCAAAGTAAAGTTGTGAATGAAATGCGAATTTGAGAAAATAAACTAAGTTAAATGAGACAAATTGTGAATAAGCAAATCTAAACCAAGTAAAAGGAAATTAGATTGTTGCTACAAGTAAACTAGACTAACCAATTAGATATCACTTGCATGAAATGAAATCCAAATGTGAGAGAATACATAAGAGAATGATTAAGTGAAAGCTAAATGCTAAATGGAATGAAGCAAAAAATGAACAATTAGTTCAAGACTAGAGAATTAAATTGCGTGAAATTAGAAATCGCATGGAACTAAAATAACAAATAGATGATACTTGTGTGAAAATGAAATAAACTAAATTGTAAGAGAATATTAGCATGGAAATAGAACCAATTAGAAAATAGAGATAGCCAAGTGAAATGGAAATAGAGAACTCAGCATGAAATCAAATGGGCATATGAAAAAAATAAGTTAGCATGAAAATGAGAATGTGAGAAATTAACAAACTAGAACTAACTCGAAGAGAGAAATAGAGATCACATCTAACACCACACAAAGAGGGAGATTCTCTAAAAAGAGAGGAGATGGATTCCAAGGGGATGGTCCCCAACCTCCCAAACAAAAATTAGCTCTTTAATATTAGTGATGAAAATCACCCACTTAGAGAGATGAGGGCTTGGCTTTTGGGAAGAGTGTTGACCTAGGTTGTCATTGATGTCAATATGGAAATATTCTAGATACTAGATGATGATATGAAGCCAAGAGGAAGCAGAGCAAATCCATGAAGAAACAGGAGCAAGGCCATCAGGAAAGCCAAGCCATGAGTAAGATTCTGTTAACGGAGGAGTTAACAAAGAGAGGTGTTGTTGCACAGAATGTCTAGGCGCCGCGACAATGCTCAGATCAGGGGATGTCACCCTGATCCCCGATCTCTCTGTTTAAGCTGTCTCCCTACAATATGCTAAGGGGGCTAGACCCTATGGACAAACAGGATGAAGGAAAACCAGCTGGGAATCAACTGGCTCGGGAGACACAATGAGGTAATCAAATATTTGAGGAAGGCTTAGCAAGGCTTAAGACTTAATTAGATTTTAAATAATTAACACCAGTGCCTTAAGGAGTCAATGATCCAAGTAAAGGATTATCAATTGTTGCTTAAGAAATAATTAACGATTGCCTGAAAATATTTGCCAAACATCTAACATGTAACGAACATCAAAATATTCAAGCAAAACGATCAATTGCTCAATGACTTAACAATGTTCCAGCAATTAAATTTCTAAAGTTTAAATATTTGAAAAAATCACAAAATTAAATGCTTACTAATTTCAATCCTAGAAATAAAAGATTTATGCTTGGAGAGCCCAAATCTAGGAAAAATTCACCACTTTCAATAGTTAATTTTCAGATATAAGAGTTCAAGCATATTTAACTATGACGAATACCACAAAAATTCTCCTTTAGATTTCTTACTTTAGCACAATGAAGCTTTAAATTCATAATTTTAGAAAATCCTTTTCTCAATATGCTAAGCAAGATTTAATGTGGTGAATGATGAATTAATACCTTTTAATGTTTTAAAATTATTATTTTTATGTATGATTTTTTTTTTTAGATATTTTTTTTTATGATTTCAAAATAAAATAAAAAATAAAACTAAAACAAAATGACCACCATAACATCAAAACATATGAAACCTAATATATTCTAACTATCATACACCCAAGCCGGAATATAGAAAACAAACCAAAAAAAATATTAACTGATCTAAACGTATATGAGTAAATCGAAAAGGGTTTTAAATTTTCTAAGTTTTAATAATAATCAAAATCATAAAATAAAAAATGTGAATAAACATAAAATCAAAAATAAATAAATAAATCTAATTCTAAAACTAAAACTAAACCTAATCAAAGCCCAACCTAAAACCTAATCGTGCCAGACAAAATATATAACAATGAAAAAAAGAAAATCGAATGCTCTTAGTTTTGTTGTGTTTGCAGGCATGCGGATTCGAGCAACTGGACAACGGCGATGAGGGAGGAAAGACACACGGAGGAGAGCCACGGTTGAGTAGTGAGGAAGAGAACAGATATGACAGTGGACGTGTGAGGGTTCGATGATAATCGTGGTTGTGGAAGAGGAGGGAGTAGCAGCTACAGGTAGCAGCAAATGGGCAGGGGAAGATGGCAGCATGGGATAGATGGAAGAGGTAACCCGAGCCAGACAATGCGTGAGGGGGAGGTGATCAGGCGGTGCACTGCGGATTTGGAGTGGCAACAACAAGGAAAGGCGAGTTGTGGGTGTATAGCTGGACAGTGAAGGAATGCGTGGAGAGGGTTTGGAGTGAGCATTTGTTGCAGTCAGGTGTGACAATGGCAGATTGGACAGTGAGGGTTGGAGCTATGTAGGGAGCTAGACGAAGCAGCAAGGAGAGGAGGGCAACAAGCAGAGAGGTAATGGAAAAGCAAATGGTTGCACTGAACGCAGAGAACGCAGCTAGAGGGAGCAATGTTTTAAAAATCCGACTCCGACTCCGACTCGGCCGAGCAATGACTTCGACTCCGACTCCGAAACGGTAATGACTCGGCCGGCTCGTTTTCAATGACTCGGTCGTTGTAAAAAATACATTAAATA